>WNGS01150268.1:0-13655 GCA_020271785.1 Procambarus virginalis
CATGAGATAGTAGAGGATAGACCGATAGAGACGACGAGACGAGAGACGAGAGAGAGGAGAGTAGAGTAGCCTTTGATGCGCTATTTATCCCTGATAACAGATGAGAGAGAGAGAGAAAAAACCAAAAACAAAAACCAAAAACCAAAACAAAAAAAGAGAAGAGAGAGAAGCGAGAGCGAGAGAGAGGGACAGAGAGAGAGGTATAGCGAGAGGCGATGAGTCGAGAGTAGAGAGAAGAGAGAGACTCAGGACAGACTAGAGAGGACAGAGAGAGAGGGATGAGAGAGAATGAGATATTTATCTATATATAGGTATATAGATAATATATATATATTAATATATATATACTATGAGATTAGACCTATACATACGAGTATAACTAGATATATAATAGCTATGATATATATATAGTATATATATATTATATAGTATATATATATTATGATACCTATGAATATATTATATATATATGATATATATATTAAATTATAATTATGACTCGACACTGTTTCGGTTCATATTTAAATAACATATGTTTACAAGAAAAGACTGTATATAATAATCTATGAAAATAAATTTATAATTTATACTAATCATAATACGATATATCTATATACTATATAAGCACATACTGCATGAACCACAAAAAGATTAACAATCTTTGACCACCCACCAGTGGGACTCGAACCCAGAAAGCACAACTATCTTCCAATAGCCTGCCATAACTAGTATGCCTTAACCCACTACACCAAGTCAGACCCTTAAAAGAGATAGAGACTTCGAAGTATTTACCTCAAATATCTCCACCTCCCAAGGGCGCCAGATATATGATATTATATATATATATATAATCATAAGTATGATCGGTCTATATATATAATATGATACCGACCTTATTAAGAGAAGCCTTACCACAACCGGTTTGTCCAGCAGAGAGAGAGCCCCGTTACCCAATGTCCCGCAACTCTATGAGCCTGTCGATTGGCCAGACGGAATCACGGTGAACCCCTGGAAGAATGGCAGACAGTTGGTGTGGGACTACACTTGCGTTTCAACTTTAGCCAAAACCTATGTTGACGTCAGTGCCATTCACCGGGAAGCGGCCAAGTCACGAAATACAGAGACCTTGAGCACCACTACAATTTTGTCCCCATTGCCTCAGAGACACTTGGTGCCTGGGGTAAAAGTGCTGCTAGCTTTTGAAGGAGTTGGGGTCCAAGCTAATTGAAACACTAGAGACCCTAGAGCTGCCAGTTTTCTTTTTCAGCGCCTTAGCGTGGCAATAAAGATAGGAAATGCTCACTGCATCCATGGTTCCTTCCCACCAATCTGAGGAGCTGGAGGAGCTATTCAACTTGTGACAAGCAGCCTTGTACCCTGCATTTAATCAATATGTAACTTTTTTGTGTAATGACATTTTCAAATAAAGTTAGATAAATATACACACATACCAAAAGAATAGGGGTGGTAGGAGAAGAAAATATCAAGTGTTCAGTGATGATCCACAAGGTCTTCTCTGAGTACTCTTATTTTCTTCTCTCGAGGCTATGGGTCCTTATACTTGCACAGAGGTTGGTACCCCTATATATATATGTGTATATATATGTGATAATATATATATATATATATATGTTATATATATATATATATATATATATATATATATATATATATATATATATATGTCGTACCTAGTAGCCAGAACGCACTTCTCAGCCTACTATGCAGGCTCGATTTGCTAATAAGCCAAGTTTTTCATGAATTATTATATTTTCTCTATTTTTTTTCTTATGCAATGATAAAGCTACCCATTTCATTAGTATGAGGTCACTTTTTATTTATTGGAGTTAAAATTAACGTAGTTATATGACCGAACCTAACCAACCCTCCCTAACCTAACCTAACCTATCTTTATAGGTTAGGTTAGGTATCCAAAAAGTTAGGTTAGGTTAGGTTAGTAAGTTAGGTAGTGAAAAACAATTAATTCATGAAAACTTGGCTTATTAGGCAAATCGGGCCTTGCATAGTAGGGTAGGCTGAGAAGTGCGTTCTGGCTACTAGGTACGATAATAATATATATATATATATATATATATATATATATATAGATATATATAGATTATATTATATATACTATATATATACTATATATATATAATATATATATATATATATATATATATATATTATACTATATATATATATATAATATATATATATCTATATATATGCGGAAAACCACAAAGAAATGCAGAAAGGGGGGTGAACGTTTCGGCTTTTCAAGGCCTTTGTCAACACCAGACGGTGTTGACAAAGGCCTTGAAAAGCGAAACGTTCACCCCCTTTCTGCATTTCTTTGTGGTATTTCCGCATACCAATGATCAGTGTTTAGTGATCGTCAATTACTATATATATATATATATAATATATATATATAGATATATAGTATTATTATATAAATAAATAATAATATATTATAATATAATATATATATATATATATATATATATAATATATATATATATATATATATATATATATATTATATTATATATTATATATATATATATATAATATAATATATATATATATATATATAATGGAAGCGTCGTGGAAGATCCAAGAGTTTCCAATGACAATTTTAAGCTTGGAACACAAGTGACCAAGAAAATTGAAGAGGGCAACACAGCAGGGGCAATTAGGTTACTTACCAGTGAAGAAACAATCGCCTCTAGAGATACAGCAACTGCCGACTCACTGATAGAGAAGCACCCTCCCAGAGTACCATGGGAACCCACTGCTCGGGACACAAATGCCCAGACATGGGACCTCTATTCCTCCATGCATCAGAGGTATACAAAGCCATCATGTCATTTCCACCAGGCTCAGCAGGGGATACACTGGAGTAAGACCTCAGCACCTCAAGGAGATGACAAACCCAGTTCTCGGCGAAGTTGCCGAGAACTACTGTCAGAGATCACGAAGTTTGTCAACGACTGTCTCTCCGGGTTGATCCCAGATACAATTAAACCCTTCTTCTTCGGAGCATCCCTTTGCCCTTAAGAAGAAGGATGGTGGAGTCAGACCCATTGCCGTGGGCAACACACTTCGGCGCCTTGTTGCTAGGGCAGCTGTCAGAAAAATCAGCATAGACGCTGCAACGATGCTTCGACCCCATCAACTAGGTTTTGGTGTCCCCCATGGCTGTGAAGCAGCAGCTCATGCAGCACGAGCCTATATCAAGGACTCCCAGAAAATAAGGCATTAATTAAATTAGACTTTAAAAATGCCTTCAACCAGGTAAAAAGGGATGTGGTACTGGAAGCAGTTCGAACCAGCTTTCCTTGTCTACTTCCTTTCATTTCAGCAGGGTACAGTAGGGAATCGACACTGTTGTTTGGGGAACATGAAGTTGTTTCCGCAGAAGGTGTCCAGCAGGAAGATCCACTTGCCCTTTTCTTTTCTGCATGGCAGCTAAGGAGGTCACAAGCAGGCTGTCCAGCGAATTCAACATCTGGTTCCTGGACGATGGCACCCTGGCAGGGACACAGGAATCCCTGCTAGGAGATCTTCAGCTAGTGAAATCTAGGGGAGAGGAGTTAGGCCTTACACTAAATCCATCAATGTGTGAAATCATCTCGTCCAGCCAACCAATCATAGATGAAGTACAAATCTTATTGCCAGGAGCCAAGTGATCGCTCCCACCGACAGTGTGCTGCTAGGGGCACCTCTGGGCTCGAACGCCATTGAGGTAGTCCTCGAAGAAAAGCTTAAAGACCTGAGGAGGATGGAGGCGCGAATAGGGGCTTTGGATGCTCACGATGCTTTGTACCTTCTTACAAGGTGCCTGGCCTTGCCCAGACTTACCTATTTCCTCAGGTGTGCTCCTTCTTTGACAGCCCAAAATTAACGGAATACGACTCACTCCTAAAGACAATAACTATGAAGTGTTAAACCTCTCCCTGCAAGATGACCAGTGGGACCAAGCAACGCTCCAGTTAGACTCGGGGGTATAGGTATTCGCAAGGCGACACAGTTAGCATTGCCGGCATTCTTATCCTCGACCAGTGCTACAAGTGAATTAGTGAAGGAAATACTACCAGAATACCTAAGGAACTCCATGGGATTCGTGATCCCAAATTTGTGGAAGGAAACTACTCCAAGCCAGCACTAAAGAGGCACCCTTCTTGAGCCCAGATGGGCACATGTATAAGCAAGTAGATGGGGTCGCCATGGGTTCCCCCTAGGTGTCCTGTTTGCGAACTTCTACATGGCCACCATCGAGCAGAGGGTCTTAGTTGATATGGGCTTGAAACCCGCCATATACTGCAAGTATGTTGACGACATTCTTACGCAGATACCTGATGCCAGATGTCTGCAGTAGCTAAAGGAGGCATTTGAGCGGAATTCTGTGTTGAGCTTCACTTACGATATGGAAGATTATGGGAAGCTGCCCTTTCTGGTTGTAACAGTCACGGAAAAGAGCGGAGGCTTCCACACTGCAGTCTACACTAAGGAAACCAACATAGGAATGTGCTTCAATGCCAAGAGTGACTGCCCAGACAGGTACAAGAGGAGTGTTGTCAACGCGTAGTTCGACCGTGCTCTCAGCCACAACTCAGATTGGATACAAGTCAATGAAGAACTCTGTAGGGTAAGGCAGGTCCTAGTCAACAACGGCTTCTCTAACGGTTTCGTTGAAGACATCATAAATAGAAAGGTGAAAAAGGCAACCTCTGAAGAGTCAACCAACACAACACTTGTACCCCCTATTAGACTATTTTACAGGAACTTCTTTTTCGATGGCTCATAAAACAGAGGAAAGGGTCCTGAAAGACATTGTTGATAGGAACGTGACCCCTAGGGACAAAAATCAGAAAATACAATTGACAATTTATTATAAAACCAAATAAACGGTCAATCTACTCATGAAAAACTCTCCAGATACCAAGCAGACCGCCTTAAAGGAGACCAACGTCGTCTATGCCTTTAAATGCCCACTTAGGGACTGTAAGTCCCAAAGAACTCAGTATATAGGCAAGACAACAACGTCTCTTTCCAAGCGATAAACAATGCATAAGCAACAGGGCTCCATCAAGGAACATATAATCTTTTCTCACAACCAGACCATCACCAGAAAAATCTTAACAAACAACACAGAAATCATCGATAGGTACAGTGGTCGCAGGCGCTCGACATCACTGATGCACTACACATCAAAAAGTCAACACCAGCAATCAACAGCCAATTAATGCACAACTATGATGGTCTGGTTATGAAAAGAGATTATATGTTCCTTGATGGAGCCCTGTAGTTTATGCATTGTTAATCGCCTGGAAAGAGATGTTGTTATCTTGCCTATATACGGAATTCTTTGGTGCTTACAGTCCCCAAGTGGGCATTTAAAGGCATAGACGACGTTGGTTTCCTTCAAGGCGTTATGCTTGGTGTCTGGAGAGTTCTTCATGAGTTGGTTGGCTGTTTTCTTGGTTTTATAGTAAATCACCAATTGTATTTTCTGATTTTTGTCCCTAGGGGTCACGTTCCTATCAATAATATCTTTCAGGACCCTTTCCTCCGTTTTATGAGCCATCGAAAAGAGGTTCCTGTAAAATAGTCTAATAGTGGGTACATGTGTTGTGTTAGTTGACTGTTCAGAGGTTGCATGGCGTTTCACCTTTCTTTTTATGATGTCTTCAACAAATCCGTTACAGAAGCCGTTGTTGACTATATGCAACTTCAGTTGCATATAGTCCTGGGGACCATTCAGGCTTGTTCGCATTTGTGTTCCTCACGTGTTGCCCCAAAAAATGAGATGATTTGATAAAATGCTATGCCCAAGATTACCATCCGAGTGCCGGCGGGGAAGTGGTTCAAATAGCTTCTGCTATCACTTTCTTTTGTCCGGTTGTGATGGTCAAGCGGATTAAGGCGTCCCTTCGAGTCACTTCTGGGGAGTGAGTTTTCAGTTATATATATAATATATATATATATATATATAAATATATATATATATATATATATATATAATATATATATATATATTATATATATATATATATATATATATTATATATATATATATATATATATATATATATATATATATATATATATATATATATATATATATATGCAAACAATCCTGAATGGTCCCCAGGACTAGATACAACTGAAAACTCACACCCCAGAAGTGACTCGAACCCATACTCCCAGGAGCAACGCAACTGGTATGTACAGGGATGCCTTAAACCACTTGACCATCACGACCGGACAAAAGGAAGTGATAGCCGAGGCTATATGAACCACTTCCCCGCCGGCACCTGGATGGTTATCTTGGGCATAGCATTTTATCAAATCACCTCATTTTTGGGGCAACACGTGAGGAACAAGTTCCTCACGTGTTGGTAATATATATATATATATATATATATATATATATTATATATATAATATATATAATAATATATATAATATATATATATAATATACATATATATATATGGTAATATATATATACATGGTAATATATATATATATATATATATATATATATATATATATATATATATATATATATATATATATATATTGGTAGCAGTCTTTCCTGTAGACATATATTATTGAAAATGGCCGAAAAAGTAAGATTAATAATTCTAACACGAATTTTCTCAATATTTCTTATGTTTCTTTTCACTGTTGATGGTAATTGAAAAATCAATTCTCCAAAATTCAATTTTATTTCTAGTCTGACGCGACACTTGAACGCGTTTCGTAATAACTTATTACATTTTCAAAGACTTTAGTTTACACGCACACAACCATAACCTGCAAACACTAAACAAAGTTCTACTATGCTATGATTTAAACAGCTTTCATTTTATATCCGCATTTTGGGTGAGGCGATATGTTACAACAGTTTTGGATGAGGTGAACAAAACTTTCAACACAAGACAGAACACGAAACAATGGGTATTAATTGGGTAAATTAAAAGGAAGAATGGAAGTAACTGCAGAGGGCCTATTGGCCCATATTTCTTGATGCTTCTATATTGGTGCGGAGTCTTGAAATGGGTAGAATATAGTTGTGCATTAATTGGCTGTTGATTGCTGGTGTTGACTTCTTAATGTGTAGTGCCTCGCAGATATCAAGCCGCCTGCTATCGCTGAATTTATCGATGATTTCCGTGTTTTTTGTTAAGACTTCTCTGGTGATGGTCTGGTTGTTGGAAGAGATTATATGTTCCTTTAAGGAGCGCTGTTGCTTATGCATCGTTAATCGCCTAAAAGATATGTTGTTGTCTTGCCTATATACTGAGTTCTTTGGGTTTACTGTCCCCAAGTGGCATTTGAAGGTATAGACGACCTTGGTCTCTTTCAAAGCGTTCTGATTTGTGTCTGTAGAGTTTCTCATGAGTAGGTTGGCCGTTTTTTTTGTTTTATATTAAATCGTCAATTGTATCTTCTGATTTTTGTCTGTAGGGATAACGTATCTATTAACAATATCTTTCAGGATCCTTTCCTCCGTTTTATGAGCTGTGGAAAAGAAGTTCCTGTAAATTGTCTAATAGGGGGTACAGGTGTTGTGTTAGTTGACTCTTCCGAGGTTGCATGGCGGTTCACCTTCCTTTTAGGATGTCTTCAACGAAACAATTGGAGAAGCCATTGTTGACTAGGACCTGCCTTACCCTACAGAGTTCTTCATCGACTTGCTTCCATCCTGAGCTGCCTCAACTATGCCTCAACTATGCTGGAATAAAATGATAGCAAATTTGTTAAACATGAACGGCCAACATGTAAAACCATGTTGTGAATCATTTGTTAATTTATGTTCTTCAAGATGAAGACGAATGGTATTTGCAATTATCGATTCAAGTAACTTTCCTAAATAGACCTTAAGCTAATTGGCCGATAGTTTGACGCAAGTGATCTATCTCCTTTCTTGAAAACGGGTACCATGTTAGCAACCTTCCACAACTCTGGCACTCTGCCTGACTCTAATAATTTACTAAATATGGTAGACAATGACTCGCAAAGCTCCTCTTTGCATTCTTTAAGCACCCTGGCAAACACTTCGTCTGGCCTTGGGATTTGTTTGGCTTGAGTCTCACTATTTGTTTAATAAGATCATCCCTGGTAACTGTTAAACTAGTCATCCTGTCCTCGTCCCCACCCACATAGACTTATTCGTCTGAATGCATAATGTTCAGTTCTTCTTTAGTAAATACAAAGATAAAATATTTATTATAAACTACACATATCTTTGTCATAATCAGTTATCTGACCTGTCCCAGTTTTTAATGGACCTATCCTTTCTCTAATCTTTGTTCGATATAACTGAAGAAAACCTTTTGGATTTGTCTTTGCTTGCCCTGCTATGCGAACTTCATAGTTTCTTCTTGCCCTCCTTATCTCTTTTTAACATTTCTAACCAATTGGACGAACTTTTGTTCTAAACTGATTTCCCCATTCCTAATCCTTTTGTACCAAGCTCTCTTTCTACCAATAAGGTTCTTCAGATGCTTTGTTATTCATTTTGGATCATTATTATTCGAACTATTCAATTTATATGGTATACTCAGCTCCTGTGCTTTGCTTAGAATATTTCTGAATAAGTTATATTTTGAATCCACATCGAAATCCCATTTTACATCACCCATCCCTGGGTTCACCTCTCGCTCTGAGACCAGCCTACCCCCATGCACTGGACTTTCAAACCTATTTCACCCCAAAAATTTCTTAGGCCATTAAAATCAGCCTTTCGAAAATCTAGCACTTTATCAGAATTTTCCCCAGCAAATCTATTCCATTAAATGCTAATTTGATTTCTTTGTGATTACTGTTCCCTAGCTCATACCGTATTTCGATTTCATTAAATTGTGTTTTCCTGTTAGTTTTAAACTAAGTCTAAAATATTATTTCCCCGCATTGATTCCTTAATGTGTTGCTTAAGAAAGCAATTGTCAATTAATTCTAGAAAATATTCTGCTTCAATTTTCCCTGTTCTGTTAATTAATCCCGTTTATTCCACTAAAATTAAAGTCACCCATGACACAAATACTGTTTGACATAGATGCTATAGATATTTCATACCATAGATGCATTGCTTCCATTCAGTTTAAGTTTGGGTGGCCTTTATATTATTCCTAATATAAGATTTTTAGCTTTTCGTTTAATTCTAGCCAGATAATTTGTGTGTGTGTGGCTCAGTTTTGATTCCTTCTTTGAAACTGCATTTCAAATTTTCCCTAACTTATATGGTTACTCCCCCTCCTCGTCTAATATATCTACCTGTGTGGAAGAGTGTAAATCCGTTTATTTTTGTTTATCAATGCATGAATGTTCGTAATAAGGCAAATAGGACACTGGGATTTATAAATCGAAGTGTTAGTAACAAGACACCTGGTGTTGTTCTTCAGCTATATCTTGCTCTGGTTCTTCAGCTATGTTGATTTGTGGAACCAATTACCACGTAACGTGGTGGAGGTGGGGTCCTTCGATTTTTTCAAACGTAGGTTGGACATATATATGAGTGAGATTGGGTGGTTATAAATATGAGCTGCCTCGTATGGGCCAATAGGCCTTCTGAAGTTACTTTTATTCTTATGTTCTTATTTATGGGCCAATAGGCCTTCTGCAGTTACCTTTGGTCTTATGTTCTTATTGTTCTGGGAGCGAGTGGCACCAGAGAAGACGCCAAGAGAGTGAACAGGTGCCGCGACCAATACGGAGATAGCATCGAAAGACGGGAAATGGGTAGGTCTTCGGATTGGCCAGGATGGGATGACGTCACGGCACACGTCTGAGGGACGAAAGCCCACGTAGCCTCCACGAGGACAATTCGGGTCACAGATTCTAAGACGAATCCACTCTACTCGCCTGGTCGCCTGGTCGACGACAGGGCCGCGGGTACCCTAAGCCCCGGAAGCACCTCAAGGTACTCCCTAAGAGCTCAGTGAAAGCTGGTTCTACCTACATCTGGCGGCACAGTACTTTCTGTACCTGCGAAACAAACCAAGTACCAGATCCTTGGTGAAATTACACGGAACTACCGCATGTTACTAGTACTTGAAGAAGTATTAGCGACGCAGTGACGGTCTTGCATATGCCAGAGACCACGGGTGTGTCGCCCAATTGTTTAGCTGTGTGAAGATTGCTAAGTACGAGTCACGTGTCAACTTCAGGAGGAGGTGTGATTGGATAAACAGCTTAAGGAAAGACTGTGTGTCACGTGTGCTCATATTCTACGCCAAGTGTTGAAAGACTGCCATTGTGAGTCTGTTGTCCAATCATCTGAGGGACACTCAAGTGTAGTGAGAGAGTGCAGAATATCTTCCATCACTCCTGTCTCAGGCGCGGGGTGAAGCAGCATAAGTTCGTGTGTACACACACCATGTTAACGGACAGAAAACGGGGGCTCTGAGGAGCAGTGTCGTGTCTAACGAACAGAAAACGGGACACAGAAATGGAGGGTACTCCGACATACTAGTTGAGTGATCAAGAGTGGTTTCAATTATACCTCAAGTAAGCAGTGACTGTTGAGTGATTGTTGCAACTTGCACTGGGGCTCTGAAGATCTGATCTCTGATTGATCAGCCCTGCATATTACAATCTCTTGTACCTGGATTTATCACCTGATAGCTGGAGGGTGCACTCCTAGCCATTACTGGGTGAATAGTAATTGGGTCCCCTCACTATCTTACCCGGCAGCTGAAGACGTCATTAAGGATCAGCTGTACATGAAGCGTGTGAGGTGCGAAACTGTATGTAAGTACTAAACATTCCCCAGGTTATTGTATTGTGCACAATCGAAAGTGGTACAGTAAACCACTCAATCTCAAATTTATCAGAGTGTGCTCGCAACGAGACCTCTATCAATAGTTGAAAGGAATTGTGGTGGTCTGGTCATAGCTCTTAACCTTCCTTGACCTGTCACTAGTGAGAGTGACAGGTGACTTGTTGTGTGTATGTACAAGTGATTTATAACACATTGCCATTAGATTGTTTACGTCTAAGTGTAGTTATTGAATTGATTGATCATTAATATCCGTGTGACGCTGTGTTTTTATCTCATTCCAGATGACCAGTAAGAGTCATTTATTGTTGATTGTTGCTCTTTGGTTTATTTCTCATTGTTGATTGTGTTGTGGTATAGAGTGATACCCTTGTAAGAGGTTTGTCTGGAGACGAGATAATTAATCCCTCAGAGCCTGGCAATACTATGCATGCCCTTTGGCTTGTTAAACTCTTGAAATTGTTTGGAACATCCTACTTCAAGGCTTGGCTTTTTCGATGTTATTTTAGCCAATCATGGCCAATACTAGCAGATGATATCTTAACATATGAATGTTGTCTTTGGGAAAAGCTTCAGGTGCACATAATAACTATATGCAAACAGTTCCCCATGATGCATGTTGTCAGCTTTCAGTATAACTCAATGTCTACAAGATGCCATGCTGATGCCAGTCTCGTCTAAGCTTGAGGTTGAAGATGGTATATTTTTGGCAGCCTTCCATGTAGACACACCACATAAATGGCTACTCTATATGATTATTTTTATTGGGTCTCCGAAACAAATCAATTATACAAATAACACACTTCAACGACTGAATATATCTTTATTTTTATTATGTAAATTATCTTTGTATTCATCATCTGGATATCATCAACATGTTCCTTTACAAGATCATCAGATGCGAAAATGATTTTAAAGTAATACTTGAAAACTCTGATACTGATCAATACTCTGATTCCCTGAAATGTTGAGCATTAATTTATACACTCTTCCTGATAAAAAATAGTGCTTTATAATTTGAGTCAAAACTAATTTATAATCGTGATAAAACTTACATAAACCAATAACTTGATTCACTTAGATGAGCGGTGCCTTGAACCACAGACCTCACAAGCAGCAGGCCGCAACTCTTCCTACTGAGCCACCAGCATCCAAAATATGGAAGGATTCCAGAAACATCAGTCTGCTGTTCAAATAAAACTTTAGGCTTTCCGTTGGATGCCACTTTGGAATGAAGGTGTTAGGTGATCCATATCCTAGTCATATAAAAGGCCTACAACCATATTGTAGATAATAATTATCCATGATATGGTGGTTGGCAATTTATATGACTAGGACATAGATCACCTAACTCCTTAAGGCCAAAGTGGCACCCCAGGGAAGGTCTAATGTTCCATTTGGACAGCAGATCGGTGTATCTGGAACCCTTCCTTATTGTGGGGTTACGGTGGCCCAGTAGGTGGAATTGCGGCCTGCTGCTTGTGTGGTCTGTGGTTAAACAATGCAGTACCTTGGAATTTTATTGTACCGATACAACTTTTTATTTCCATCGATGTGATAGAAAAATGGTGTATCATGGCATGCAGTGTACTTATCCTCATTTTGTAGTTTTCTCAGTTCATACTGAAGGAATCGCCACTCGCTGAATGCCCACTCTTTGTGACTTCATAGTTTACATCCCCATGCTAGAACATACAGCAAGGAGAGAGACACATGCTGATAAAGGTAGTATTAAAAATGAGAGCACAAAAGAGGACCTTCTAGCAAGGTTGAGCAGATTATTATACGTAGCAAATTTCCAAACGGTATTCCTTCAGAGCGATATAACAAAGGGCAAGTGAATTAGGGCAGCAGACGCAAGGAAGGAGTGCAGGGAGAGAGAAGGAAATCGGGAAACCACATCCACGAACCCTACAATTCCAGAGGGAAGTAGGGAACCCTCCAAAAGCAGTTCAGCAGCCCCAGTGAGAGGAGCACCATCCGTCCAATAGAAGTCCTACCTTCCCCAACCCCTACTAGCCTCCCACTAAGTGCCCACCCAGTCCACCTTCTCCCGTCTTCCCAAGCCCTTCCATCTCTCCCCCTCCCCCAAACTCCTCTTTCTCTGTCCCCTCCCTTCTCACACCCAAGCCCTCCCTTCTCCACCACCCCTTGAACCATGCCCCACCCCAGCATCCTCCTAACCCCATGTTAAGTATCGCACAGCACATCAACCCCACCCATGTGTTACGTACTCATAGCTGGATACGTATATATAATTAAATAAACTTTTGTTCTATTAACTGTATATGTATACTGTATATATATTATAATTATCGGTGGTGTGGCAATGTCAGTAGTACAGGAGGGTGGCATCTTCACACGTCTAATACCTGTTAGATTCGGGAAAGAGATTTTGCTGGACCTGTTCAGTTGGGAGTTCCAAATGTCACCTTTTACTATTCATTGATTTCATAATTTACTGTTATTAAGCAGGTGGCACTGTAACTAATATATTTTGAATGTAACTATTTTATTTTATGTGCATTCTCTTATACTTTGAGAACCAGTGGTGGTTCAGTTAGTTTTAAATATTAAAAGTCATTATTTACCATCCCTCATCCGGGATGAGGCGGAGGGGGAGAGACTTATGGGTAGACGGAGCGAGAGTAGTCAGTGACTCGCACGGGACAGGAGAGATAACATCTTGGAGATAAGTCTGTTAACATTTGTTTTGCCATACATATACATTTATATTATAGGAGAGACAATACTTTGTTTTGTTTTTATAAGTGATCTTGTCCATCTGTGCTTTATATAATACTGTATTGATTATATTGTTAAAATATATAAATTATTTATATGTATATTTCTTCAGTCC
>WNGS01150271.1:31948-45513 GCA_020271785.1 Procambarus virginalis
GGAAGCTATAAGTAGAGAGGGAGGGAGGAAGCTGTAATTAGAGAGGGAGGGAGGAAGCTGTAAGTAGAGGGAGAGGAGGATGCTATAAGTAGAGAGGGAGGGAAGAAGCTATAAGTAGAGAGGGAGGGAGGAAGCTATAAGTAGAGAGGGAGGGGGAAGCTATAAGTAGAGAGGGAGGGAGGATGCTATAAGTAGAGAGGGAGGGAGGATGCTATAAGTAGAGAGGGAGGGAGGAAGCTATAAGTAGAGGGAGGGAGGAAGCTATAAGTAGAGAGGGAGGGAGGATGCTATAAGTAGAGAGGGAGGGAGGAAGCTATAAGTAGAGAGGGAGGGAGGGAGGATGCTATAAGTGAGAGGAGGGAGGAAGCTATAAGTAGAGAGGGAGGGAGGAAGCTATAAGTAGAGAGGGAGGGAGATGCTATAAGTAGAGAGGGAGGAGGAAGCTATAAGTAGAGGGGAGGGAGGAAGCTATAAGTAGAGAGGGAGGGAGGATGCTATAAGTAGAGGGAGGGAGGAAGCTATAAGTAGAGAGGGAGGGAGGACGCTATAAGTAGAGAGGGAGGGAGGACGCTATAAGTAGAGAGGAGGGAGGAAAGCTATAAGTAGAGAGGGAGGGAGGAAGCTATAAGTAGAGAGGGAGGGAGGAAGCTATAAGTAGAGGGGAGGGAGGAGCTATAAGTAGAGAGGGAGGGGGGAGCTATAAGTAGAGAGGGAGGGAGGAAGCTATAAGTAGAGAGGGAGGGAGGAAGCTATAAGTAGAGAGGGAGGGAGGAAGCTATAAGTAGAGAGGGGGAGGAAGCTATAAGTAGAGAGGGAGGGGGGAAGCTATAAGTAGAGAGGGAGGGAGGAAGCTATAAGTAGGAGGGAGGGAGGAAGCTAAGTAGAGAGGAGGGAGGGAGGAAGCTATAAGTAGAGAGGGAGGGAGGAAGCTATAAGTAGAGAGGAGGGGGGAAGCTATAAGTAGAGAGGGAGGGAGGAAGCTATAAGAGGAGTCCTGTCGGCTGCCTAAAGCTATCCGAACTGATCTGTGCTATATTAGTTTGGGGTCATCAGTCACTGGAGTCCTTATGCCTACCCGGGAACCACGAACCAGAACCTGGCCCCCTCTTGGAGAGGCGCAGAGATCAATGGCCTTTGAGCACTTTACATTTAAAGTATGTCATAATTGCCATCGACCAGGGAAGGACCCAGAACGGTAGGCAAATCAAAGCAGACCACAATCAGATAAAATTGTGACCTATGTCCAAACATAGTAAAAGAAAGAAAACCAGAAAGAAAACAAACAAGCAATACTTCATCCAACTAGCTCTTCTGCTCGTTAGTTCTACCGCTCCAAAAAGGGACTGAGGGGGGGGGGGAGCCGGCTCAAGTGAGCTGGCAGCCCAGTTCTTGAACTGCTTGTGGTCGGATCAGTCACCTCTGGCCTCATATTCCTGTTCTGGGTTTTGCCCTGTGTGGCTGTACCAGCAGTGTTTGTGGTGTGGTCGCTAGGTGTCTTCTTGTTCAAGGAGCAGTCTGCGCCAAGGGCTATCTTCCCTAGGTGCTTCATATGTACTACCCGTGCATTTCAGGGTTATCTTTCCTGGGGGATTCGGAACTCAGTTCCCGTTAAAGGACTTTCTCGCTTGAGGTTGTCTTTGCCCTTGGGTTACGTTGGGCTCTGGCTCTGAAAGTCTTGGACTTTCTGTCTTGCCCCGGGTGGGGGAGTGTTTTAGACTGGAAGAGGCAGTGCTGCCCCACTTTGTGGCTGGCGCAGCCTGCTTTACTTCAACGCAACAGCCAATGCTTCTTTCTGACTGTCAGTTTGTTGTGTGTCTTTGGGGGATTTTAGTTTCCTTTTCAGGTGTTTTGTATTTTGTGGATGGAGGAGGTCTGTGCAGCTAAATTCTTATTAGGCTAGCCTAAGTGGTGTTGATGGTCCTCCTCTGTTGCCCCCGAGGTCTCCTGCTACTAGTGGTCAGTTGGCCTGCTATCAGACAGGGGTTTTACCGGCTTAGCCGGCCCCAGTGCCTGGGCTTTCCTTAGGGCTGATTGACCCTGTGGGCCCCTGGAAAAACCCTGTGGGCTCAGTCGTTCCGTGGATACTTCTTCCGAGTCCACTTTTGCCCTGTGCGAAGTCGTAAGTTGTTCGTCACTCCTGCCTCATGGAGACGATCATCCGTACTGCCTCTGTCTTGCTGCTTGTTGGATCGGGGACATCTACATCCTGGAGTCTTATGGGACTTATTCCCTGCTTGTGCTTTACTTTACTTATCACTTATCTAATGATCTTAGGGATCAGGCAACAGCCACATTGCATACTTGATTCTCTTTTGCAACAGGCCTGGTTGCCTAGTTGGATGCCCCAGAGCTGTCACACTTGGGTTTTAGGGACAGGGATTTGGGGGTGTTGGTCGCTTCGGCCTTAGTTCCATCCACGCCTCCGCTTCCTCCCCAGATGGGTGTGGTTCACCCTGCTCCTTTCCCCCTGCTTCCGGCTCCCAAACGTCTGAGGGTTTCGGAGTCGAGGCAGGGTTTAGCTTGGGAGGCTTCGGGGGCTGCACCTTCTGATTTGGGCGTAGAGGTGGTTGAGCCCGTTTTCCCACTGGGGCTTCTCGGTCAACCTAGCAGATGCCCTTCTTGGAAGCCTTTCCCCTGGATTTACACCTTTCATCCACGCCCTCCACCTTTCCTTCAGGTGGAGGGTGTGGATGAAGGCTCTGCGACAGGGCCTTTGTCAGAGTGTTCCCAGGGCTCAGGAAGATTCCACTTGGAGCTCTTGCTCCTGCTCCTTCTGGGCAGGGGTTTGTTGCTGCAGAGGAGCAGCAACTCCTCAAAACATTTTTGTCCCCTCCTTCCCGTCTGCATTCATTTTAACGTACTTGTCAGTGTGATTTACGCACCTTTGTGTCGGACACATCCGTCTTTTTGCTTGGATGTTTAGTACTGAGAGAAAACTATTTGCTTGTGTTTCATCATACTTTATTGCACGTTATTTAATTGTGGTTTTGGTACCCCTGCTCTTACCTCCTCTCAGATTTGTGGTTTCGTTGTTTTATTTGTGGCATGTGTTTTAGCTATACAGTTTGCGAATCTTTTTCTGGGTAATGTTTTATGTTGCTGTGACTGGCCGCCAGGGCGGCGCTTCGGTTGTGACGTGCCATCCAACAGCTGTGGTTTGTTGTCATCTGCTCCTTGCAAATGGCTGCTGGGCGATTGAAAGTTTATCATTCCTTTCCCAATTTTTGGGTCAATTTTCATTTTGTTTATGAGCCCATTGATCTTACCTGTAACTTCAACGTTTCCCAACGTATGGCATGCCTCAGGTGTGGGTTATGTCTGCTATGAAATGGGTGGGGTGGTAATTACCTAAGTGTAATTACCTAAGTGTAGTTACAGGATGAGAGCTACGCTCGTGGTGTCCCGTCTTCCCAGCACTCTTTGTCATATAACGCTTTGAAACTACTGACGGTCTTGGCCTCCACCACCTTCTCCCCTAACTTGTTCCAACCGTCTACCACTCTGTTTGCGAAAGTGAATTTTCTTATATTTCTTCGGCATCTGTGTTTAGCTAGTTTATATCTATGACCTCTTGTTCTTAAAGTTCCAGGTCTCAGGAAATCTTCCCTATCGATTTTATCAATTCCTGTTACTATTTTGTATGTAGTGATCATATCACCTCTTTCTTCTGTCTTCTAGTTTTGGCATATTTAACCCTTACACTGCTAAGGGGTCCTGGGACATTTACACCCCTGTGCGCAAGAAAAAAAAATTCAAAATTTTTTTTTCGTCTTCTAAACACGTTAATTTGTGTCCCCTGAGCACGGGGAAAAATAACAAAAAATCGTAGGTGACATATTTTGGGCGCAATTGACCGAGGAAGTCTGGCAAAAAGTGGGCGTTGACAGAGCGATCGTCAGGGCCGGTCAGCGTCACCCGCGCTGACAGATGGGAGTTGCCACAAAGATATTATTACCTAATTGTTTCAATGTCTCCGATTGATTTTTTTTATTTTTTTTTGCAGTAATATTATTCAATAGTGTGTATTGTAATATATTTATATAATAAAAGTGGTGAATAATCGCTATACTCAAAAGTATGGTGTGCATATTTGTGATTCTATTATTATGTTTATAAAACAATAAACAAACAGTTTTACTGCTATTACACTCTATACACAGGTTTTATGTAAGTATCTGCATGTTTTGGTCACCATAACGAACCACTAAGTTGGTATTGAGAGTCTAGAGTCGAAAAGCAACGAAGAGTTACCGCCACACACCAGCCAGCCACTCGCTGCCACTCCCTCAACACACGCACTAAACTTTCTCCCCCAACAATACCATTTGTGGTGTTATTACACTATATACAGACGTTATATATAAGTATGTATATATTTTGTTCACCACAACTGTACAGCTAAGCTGATATAGTTAGTTCAGGCACTAAGAGTCGTCGCTATACACAGCTGGCGGCTGGCGGCTCCCTCACTCTTTCAAGGTCACATGCACTAAACTTTCTCCCCCAACAATACTGTTTGCAGTGTTATTACCCTATATACACATATTATATATAAATATCTGCATGTTTTATGCACCGTAACTGTACACCTAAGCTTGTAGTGCGCCCAAAGAGCATAGTGGCCACTCTCTGAACAGCTAGACAAATCGTGCAGACGACGTCACCTCCGTCACCCAAATGGCTCCTCCGTCACCCAGATGGCTCCTCCCAGCATAACCCTTTTGCTGTTATTACACACATTATATATAAGTATCTACATTTGTGTTCACCATAGAGAACCACTGAGCTGGTATGGTGAATGTAAACAATAACAGGTGGCCACATAGTCAGTAAACGATGCTGTCTCCCTCCGTCTCTCAGCATCACTCCTCCCACAGCGCTAATTATTACAACAATCCTGCTATTATCACAACCCTGGTTATTTATATCACAGTCAGGGGTCGTCTGTAATATTGTCATCGCTAAATAATAACAATTATATATTTATTTTGACATTTTTCGGCGATGCTGTGGTCACAAGCTGAACAGCAATGCTGCTCGCTCATGCTGCATGCGCCAGCCTTGGTTGCTCCAACAGTAATGTGCCTCTCACACCTGAGAATATTGCCCACGATTTTTTTTTTAAATTGCGTCTGTTTACAAGAGCCCAGAGGAAGCTAATGTGAACCCCGTGTAGCCGCGGGCCATTTGAATCGGGCGTGGCACCCTATGGCGTATATATACGCCATGCGCACCGTGGGACATGTTACTCAGGGCGTATATATACGCCATGCGCAGTTTAAGGGTTAATGCCTCTAACCTCTCCTCGTAGCTCTTGCCCTTCAGTTCTGGGAGCCACTTAGTAGCATGTCTTTGCACCTTTTCCAGTTTGTTGATGTGCTTCTTAAGATATGGGCACCACACAACCGCTGCATATTCTAGCTTTGGCCTAACAAAAGTAGTGAACAATTTCTTTAGTATATCGCCATCCATGTATTTAAACGCAATTCTGAAGTTGGAAAGCGTGGCATAGGCTCCTCGCACAATATTCTTTATGTGGTCCTCAGGTGATAGTTTTCTATCTAGTTTTCTATCTTCTATTCTATCTGGTGTGTGCATTAGTGTGTTCTTCCCTCATCACTGCTGTTGTCATCAGTAGTTTTGGTAAGTTTATACTCATATCGTTGTGCTTGCGGGGGTTGCGCTTTAACTCTTCAGACCCACCTCTCGTCCGTCGTTCTACTGGTGTACACATTCCTGAGCTTCTCGGGCTCTTTTATCTCTAAGTTTGATCTTGAGTATGGTGTCAACCTCCACTACTTCCCTGCCTCCTGTATTCCATTTCCTTACTACTCTGCCACTGAACAAGATCATTCTAATGACTGATGCTCCTTTTGGGTACTCGGCTTCCACCTGTGTCCCCTTATGTGTGTACCATCCATGTTGCTTCATACGTCTTTTTCTACCCAATCCCTTGCCATGTGGAATGGTGAGTGGTGGTTATGTCTCCCGGTCTTGTGTTCCCCGGGCAGCCTTGTCTTGGGTATGAGACTGTGGTTCTTTTGTGTAGTAATCCCTCAGTCTTGTGTTCACTATCTGTGGTTATTTGACTTATTTTCACTAGTTTCTTCTTGGCACCGTTTTGTGCCTAGTGACCTTGCCCCGTGTACTCATCTGGCTCCCTAGTCTTCGTCGCTCGGTATCCCGTCTTTATTACGGCTACTTTAGACATGGGAAATTTTTTTATTCCCCCCAAAATAAACAAAAATAATAAACAACGTAAACAATGTGCATCTTATCTGCTGGCAAATGCGTTAGGTAGGTAGGGCTTCCCTCCAGGTTCATTTCCGTGTGACTTAGGATTCCTCAGATTTGTCTTTTCAGAGATTTTTCTTCTTCTCAGCTTACCCCTGCTGAGGTTCAGGGCCCTTGGTGCGTACCTCCTGCAATCCCTGGTTAACGCCTCTGTGATGACTCCAGTTCTGTTTGAGTTTTGTTCCTCTTACACTGATTGGGTGCATTCTGAGGTACCAGTGTCTTTCTGGCTGTTAGCCTACCTTGATGACTGGTTGGTGTGGGCTTCCTGCCGGTCAGGGTTCTGGTTCTTTCCTGGCTTGCCAGGTTCAGGTTCCTCGTAACTTGGTGGAAGTCCCAGTTGGTCCTCTCCCGGGTTCAAACTTGGCTGGGCCTAGTGTGGGTTTCTTGGACTGTGTCCATTTCTCTCCCTCCTCCGGCTTTGCTAAGATTGCAGTTCTGCCTTCAGCTATTTTGAGGGGGGGCCTGGGTCACTTGGCATTTGCTTGAGCAGCTGTGCAGGAATCTGAACTTTGCCTTGTTGTTTTATCCACTAGGCATGGGTTGGTTCGTAGGCTGTTCTGGTATCTTCGGAACGGACTCTTTTGCTACTCTCGTGATTGATGAGCACTGGTCACAAAGTTAGGGCTTTGTGACCAGTGCTCACCAGTCGAGCCAGGGGCTTTGGAGGCTATCCTTACGTTGGTCTCACATCATAGTGCGGGAGTTTGCGACGGTGTGACAGGTGCTGCGTTGGATTCGGCTTTCTCAGGGCTTGGTGATCCGGCTCCATTCGGACTGCTCCCCCATGGCTCATTGTCTCAACCTTTTATCTTTGGTCCGTGGCTCTTTGTGACTGATCACTTAGGGTAGCTCTTTTGCTGAGTTCTCGGGGTTTAGCTATCCGTGGCATTCACGTTCAGGGAGTGTCCTGGCTGCCAGATATCTCGTGAATGTCCCGGGCCCCCCTCTGGCTTTGTGTTGCATTGGGGAGACTGTTGCGGCTGTCAGTCTCTTCTTCGACTTGAGATCTGCATTGCTACTGCCTCCGGGTTTGTCCCTGTTTTTTACTTACCCTCCCTCCCTCCGGTCGGCAGCCTTCATCGTACAAGGACTGGAGTTGTTGGCTGCTCTCTCGCGTGAGTTGGCTGCCCCTCTTTCCATTTGGGGTGGGGTTTCCCTAACAAGCAGGGCTGCTAGTTTAATGACGTGTTGTTTGTTGGTTTTCTTTCTGGGGGAGTTCTTTTGCCATGTTTGGACATAGGTCGTAATTTTCATTAGATTGCGGTCTGTTTTGTTTCGCCTACCTCTCTGGGGGCTCTCCCTAGTCGATGGCAATTATGACATAGTACTGTACTTTAAATGTATAGTGCTCATAGGCTATTGTTCCCTGCTATGGCCTATGAGCACTGTGCTCATAAATGAACACTGCGCCTCTCTGAGGGGGACAAGGTTCTGGTTCGTGGTTCCCGGTAGGCATAAGGACTTCTGTGACTGATGACCCCAAACTAATATAACACAACAGTTTGGATAGCTTCAGGAAGCCTCCAGGGCTCGTCCCAAAAATGTTGTTTCATTACATTCAACGCTGGCTTTTCTATGAAAAAATTCTAATTCTATGAAATAATTCTATGAAAAAATATGTTTTGGAAATGTTATGAATTTGTTGTTCATAAGGAGATACTCTATAGCCATATTCCAATAGCCATATATCGAGGGGCAATGTAGCAACTTTTCCATATATTTTAAACAATAGTATTTGATAATGCAGTATATACAAGGAAGATGGAAAAGAATCAGCATGGCTCTCTACTTGTAACTACATGCAGTATAGCTAATATTACATGTAGTGAATATATGCACACAATTTTATACATATGCAAAATAATTGATTCACTCGTGCTGCTGTTGATAACCGAGCATATATTTTAGACCAACAGGATTCACAGAAGCCCAGTAAACCTCTGGGACCACAGAGAAGTAGTGTGAGTAGAGGAGTCTTTCGAAGTGGTTCACGCGGTGTATCCAGAGCTTCATCATCGGCGATGAGTCGTAGAGCTGGGTCCTCAGGATCAAGCAGGAGAGACACTGACTCGGTGGATGAGGATGGGTAAGTTTTGTTGAACGTAAAATTATACAACATTTCCACAATATAACTGCAAAAGAATTCTTTTGCAGTTTAAAAATCTAAGAGATTTTCATAATATTTTTGTTTTCTTCATAAGATAGTCTCCATATTGAAGTATTCAAGCCATATATGATATCACTATCTTCTCATCCTTGTGCTGCATGAATGTGAATGAAAGAAATGTAATTTTGAGGAGGTAAAGATTCTGAAAGAAACCCAGGACTTCATATAGGTATAATAGCAGTGAGGACCTTGAAGATTACGTTAGGTGTTATTTATAACCATTAAGTGCAGGAAGGTCAAGGGAGGAGTATGAGGATTGTAATGCAACTTGGCTAAACATGTGTAAAAGGTGACCACAGTGGCAAGGAGAGCCAGAATAAAGCTTCTAATACTTGAAGATTTTAATCACTGGGAAATAGGCAGGTCAACAAAGGATTCTCACAGTGGAAATGTAACATGCAAATCAAGATTTATGACCACTACAGGTAAACACATCCTTTGGCAGCATATGGTGGAGCCGACAAGAGCAAGAAGTGGTGATCTACCGACAACCACAGACCTCGTGTTTACCCAAAGTGAAGATGATTTAGGGAAATTAAAATATGAGGTGCCACTTAGATGCCACTTAGAGCCAGTAACCATTGCATTATTGTGTTACCTTGTGGTTACTTTTTATTTTTTTTTATTAACACATTTAGGTACATCTGCAGTTGTGCAGCTACCCTAGACTATATGAAAGGGAGTACAGTGTGTCAAAAAGCTAGTTATGTGATGCTAAAAATTCACATCACACAGGATGGTTAGTCATACAGAGGCTTGTTACCTCGCAATGATTTTGGAGCTCAACATCCCCGCGACCCGGTCCCTGACCAGGCCTCCTCGAGACTGACACTTTGACTTCAATCAAAGTGTAGAACTGAGAGTCGGAAACAGGATAAAGAGCTGAGAGGATTCAGAAGAGGGGACTACAGGGGGGGGGGTAGAGCTTATTTGCAGGATGTTCAGTGGTAGGCTTAAATGTAAGGAAAGTCACCAGATGATATGATGGAACTGATAACATAAATGCAAAGCGGCAATGGTAAAGTTCATACACTCTCAGGAGATTAAGTGGATGACAGGAGAACAGTGTAATAGTGTAAGGAGTGGACTTTTGACACTGCTTTCTTCCTTTAGCTTTTCCAGACGTATGGATGCCCAGACATTGACCTCTTCGCATTGGCTTGGTCTTGGCATCATCCTCTTTACACAACACCATTTCCCGACTGCGAGGCCTTTGTGGTAGATACCTTTTGGCTGGACTGGTTAAGGTTAGGGATCCTGTACCTCTTTTCCCCTGGTTTGGCTGTTGCTCTGGGTCCTGGCACGATTGGAGTCGTTCATAGGAAGGGTGATCTTTTCGGCTCCTAGATGGCTGGGTCATCCTTGGTTCCAAGCGCTGTTTGCTCAGTGTTCAAATCTTGTTGTTTTTCCGCGGTTCCACCTCTTTCAGAGGGACGTACTTCACTGGTTCTACCTTCTGCTCTGCTCTTTGCATCTGGTGTAAGGGCACGAGCTTGGAAGCCGTACCCGAGAGTTCAGACTAACAAAACTTGTCCTTGCTTTCTTATAAATAATGGAAGTAATATATATATAATTCTAAAAAGTATTGAAGCCAAAAACAAGTAATCTTCTTATAAGTTGGACAATAAATACACCTTGGGGTACAATTTCACATAAGGGTTTTGTTGAGATATCGAGAGCTAGCATTGCAAGGGAAACTCTGGCTTACACTGTTATTGTACAGGATTTCTCAGATGGAAGGCAAACCGGGTTAACTTCGAGATGTGTGGAGTACTGGTCCCACACTAATTTGGACTTAAGGTCATTGTTGTACTTTACTCTTTTGTGGTAAGATACAAGTGTAGCATGTACCTTTACAATACAAGGTCCTCACTATTTGACTAATGGTGACCAAGGTTCATCGATTATAGACCACATGTTACACTAATTTGTTAAGTGGGTGAATGAACCAAGATAACACAAAGCACCACCTACACACAGGGTTCTACAACCACACTTATGCTTACAGTGCTTATCACTAAACTGTTACACAAAGGAGCACTGCTATAGTAAGTATGAGTTTTTCACAATGCACTTATCATTGTTGTAGGTGGTCATCTGGCATCAGAGGCGACGACTTGACCCCATCACCACTCAAGACAAAGGGAACAAGAATGCTAGAATGTGTGTGTGTACAACTGCTCGGTTCCAATAATGTTTCATACACACTTGTATCCCAAAATAGTTCATTTGTATGTCTGATAAAGTTCCAGACTGTTTTTCAATATTTAACACTGTTGTTTTTATATATTTTCCAGCACTGAATAACCTTTTTAAACATGTATTTTCTTAGATTTATCACTGTTGTGGGGAGGACACTTTCCTGCTATGACAATGCTCTGCACATGTGCAGAATGGGAATTCTAAATTCCCGAGTTAAACATACTGAATATGACACTTCACAAGGGTCTCTCTCTTACACTGGACTTTCTGACTCATATTTATTGTCATCTATATGGTAATTAGGTAGCTGATTTGATGATGTCCCACCTGTGGTCTTCGAGGCGACACTATGACGTTTCGTGGCATGCGTTCTGTGACTTTCAGTCTCTTGCTATATCTGTCACTGCAATTCTGTGTCTGAGTGGGTGGTTCTATCCTTACTTGCAGAACACTGTCACCTTCTATCATGAGGCACTTGAGGAGCTGCTCCAGCCTGCATTCAGGGTCGATACTATCTCGGCCCTGTTTCGCAAGTTTTCTCATGCACTGTTTCACCTCTGGTCTGCTGACGTGCTGCGTGAGCCAGCTTGATGCCTGGCTCCCATATCTGGATACGTGGCTTTCTTTCATTTGTTCTCATTTTACAGTGTCCCCTTTGGTCCAGGATTGT
The DNA here is from genome assembly GCA_020271785.1 of Procambarus virginalis. Lineage (NCBI taxonomy): Eukaryota > Metazoa > Arthropoda > Malacostraca > Decapoda > Cambaridae > Procambarus > Procambarus virginalis. The sequence continues at coordinate 43,285 of WNGS01150271.1, forward strand.
TTTCTTAAGGCTTTGTTTTGGTTTCTCTTGCCTCTAGTTTTTGCAGGAGTGATCTTCATGCTCTCCTTCAATGCTGGGGAATTTGTTCATTGATCCCTGAGGGTGTTTTGTTTATTTGATGCTGGTTCCTTCTTTTCTGGTGAAGAATGAGTTGGTTGGCTTCCAGAGGGGTCCCTTGGTTGTGGTTACTTGGTGGGTTTGGTCAGGGGTACATCATGTGCTCTGTCCGGTGGTGGCCCTTCGTTATTATCTTCACGCAACTGGTTCCGATTCTGTAGATGCATTGGGGCTGGTCTGGTTTCCCTGGTTCCCTATTTCATGGCTTGTCTTTTTCAGGTCATCTGCAGGGTTATCAAATCTAGTTAGCCTGTGGGCTACTCTCATGCCCATGATGTTCATAAGTATGCCCGACACTCTGCTATTTCTGGGGGGAGCCCCGTCGGCTCCCCGGAGCTATCCCAGGCTGATATGCTAATTTCAGACTTTGGCATCAGTCATGTGTATGGAGTTCTTAGGCCTACCGGAGACCACGGCCAGAACCGGGCCCCCTCAGAGAGGCACGGGGAGCAATGGCCTATAGAAGCCCCCGTGTGGTTGGAAGCATTCTATGTCTGCCATCGACCGGGACAGGCACCCAGAAAGGTAAGCGCCCCAAAACAAACCCCTATTCTGGTTAAAATTGCTACCAAAATCCGAACTAGTGGATAGAACTCCCAAACAGAAAAACAAGCAAACTAGTGTGACGTCACACGTCACCGCGCCGCTGTCTGCGCAGCTCCCCCCTCCCCGGGAGGGGGAAGGTGGAGCCCCAGACCTCCCACGCCGGCTATCCACCCATCAGTTCTTCGGCTGATGCTATAGGCACCGGTTATGTGCTCCGGCTCCAGTGGTTGTTTCAGCACTGCACCTAGAGTGTGGTGTCTGTTTTCTAGGTGGTGCGCGAGCCGGGAGTGATTCTCCAGTACTCGGGCTGCATGCGCCTAGGGTTCCCTTCCCTAGGTGCCCTGTAAGTACTGCCCTTGGGACTTGGGGCCACCTTCCACAAGTTCCTTGGGGTCTGCCCCTGCTAGGCCGTTTACTGCTTGGTTTTCGGCCGCTCTTTGTGTGCTCGGGTGTTCTGTCTCCCTTGTTCGCCTTAGAGTAAGGGGCAGTTTTTGCACTGGTGGGGCGCAGGGTACTGTGCAGCTTGTCTTTTCCCAATCATAGCGGCCGGCTCTGTTCCGCTTGGGTACGCTGTCCTCTTGCGGGGTTTTCTTTTTCTTTTTGTTTATCTACCTGGTGGGGGGTCTGCCTTCGTTCTTGCCCCTGGTGTCCCTTGTGTTCTGAGTTTTCTGGTGGTACCCCCTGCTAGGTCCCCGTGAGTGTACACGTCCGGGGGTTCAGCTCTTAGAAAGTTGTTTGGTAGTTTGGGTGCCGGTTAGCAGTACCCTGCCTGGGATTACCTGAGCGCGAGTCCTCTTATAGTAAACGCTCGGGACCCTGGGAAAACCCCTGGGGGCGCGTGGGTCCGATGGATGTGACCCCAGAGCCCCCCCCTCGCTTCCAGCGAGTTTGAGGGTTGCTCACCCCTTGTCTCTGGGTGACTCTCTGTTTTGCCTCCGTCTGCTGCCTGTGGGGTCGGTGACACCTTCGACCCGGAGCCTCTGCTAGTTGTTGCTCGTTATGGCTCGGTTACCAGTGTGTTCAGCTGGTGCGGCAGCAGAGGCGTTGCACTTGAGCCTTGGTGGTGGCAACGCTCTCGTGGTCCTCACCGGGAGCCCCGGGGCTGCCCCGTTTTGGTTCTTGTTTTTCCCTGGATTCCCCTCCTGCCTGCATCCGGTTCCTTACCGTCTGTAGGTTCAGGGCGGGGTTTGGTGGTGTTGAGACTCGGGCAGTCTCGGGGAAATCCCCTTCCGGGGTAGTGACGGGGGCATTCGAGCCTGTTCTGGTTCCTGGTTGATACCTGGTTTGATACCTGGTTGATGGGGTTCTGGGAGTTCTTCTACTCCCCAAGCCCGCCCGAGGCCAGGCTTGACTTGTGAGAGTTTGGTCCACTAGGCTGTTGCTTGGAGCGACCCGCAGGCCCACATACCCACCACAGCCCGGCTGGTCCGGAACTCCTTGGAGGAATAAATCTAGTTTCCTCTTGAAGATGTCCACGGTTGTTCCGGCAATATTTCTTATGCTTGCTGGGAGGGTGTTGAACAACCGCGGACTCTGATGTTTATACAGTGTTCTCTGATTGTGCCT
>WNGS01150271.1:45538-60811 GCA_020271785.1 Procambarus virginalis
GGGGGAGCATCTTGCTCTATTGCCTCTCGCATGGTCCCGTGTTGGTTGGGCGCTTTGCGTCGTCTTCCGGCCTCTGGTGGCATCGGTGACGGCTTCTCCCCTTTTGGGGGTTCAGAGCTGGCGGGTGGGCTTCTTCCCCTGCGTTTCGTCGTGTCATCTTCGTGGGTACTTTGGACGTGGTCGGTCCGTCCCATCCTTCTGGGGTCCGGCTTCTGTTGGGGGCCGGGTGCCTGGATGGTGGCCCTGGACCTCCAGGTCACCTCTTGGCGCGTTCCTCCCAGGTTTTTCTGGGTCTGGCATGGTTTGTGGTGGGGCTTCAGGCTGGCTGCTTTTGTTGCCTGCCCTATTTTGTGCTGAGCACTTTGAAATTTTTGCATCTTTCCAGGGATCTTGGTTCCCTGTCTGTGTCTGAGATTCGGTGTATGGCCTACCTCGACGTCTGGCTGGTGTGGGCCCCAGTCAGTCCGCATGTCTGCTCGCCAGGGGTGTGGTTCCTTCCAGATCGCCGGGTTTGGTGTCCTGGTGATCGGGAGGTTTTTCCATATGTTTCCATCCCGGGTTCGGGCCTGGTCCTTGTTTAGGGCTATTGGGCCACTCATTCTTTCCCTCCAGAAGTGTTCCTGCAGCTGTGGTCCCGCCTTCGGCGGTGCATGAGACGGTCTCGGGTTGCTCAGCGGTTGCTTGAGCGGTTGTGCGGGAGTCTGAACTTCGCCGTGCTAGTCTACCCGCCGGGTCGGGTTTGGCTGCGGCGTCTGTTTTGGTTCCTTCGGGGATTTCCTTTCCGCCTCTCTCGCGATCGTTGGGTTCTCCCTCCGGGGGTCTTTTGTCGGTTGCTGCGTCACCGACTTCCTCTTCGGGTTTTTCAGGGTTCGGTGCCTTGGCGCCTTCCCGAGCCCTCGCTCGTTGTGTTCACGGACGCGTCGTCTCTTGGCTGGGGCTTTGTGACCAGTGCTCACCAGGCAGGCCAGGGACGGTGGGGTTCGTCCTTCCATCGGGCTCACAGCACGGTTCGGGAGTTCGCAGCTGTCTGGTTCGCGCTTCGGAGGATTCGGGTCGCTCGGGGATCGCCCTTTACCTCCGTTTGGACTGTACTCCAGTGGTTCCTTGCCTGAACCGCGGGGGTTCTCTTCAGTCCTTAGCTCTTGGGGTGGTCCCTGCGAGTGGTTCGTCTGCTGGATTCCCGGGGTTTGGCTCTCCGTGTGGTTCACGTCCGGGGAGTGTCCAACGTTCTGGCGACGGTCTGTCTCGCTCCCCTGTCCACGGGGTGGACGGTCGACGACGACTCGTTCGTTGGATCTGCCAGACGTACGGTCTCCCAGATGTGGACCTCTTCGCGTCGGTGTGGTCTCGGCGTCTCCCGATGTGACGCCTTCCCCGACTGCGCAGCGTTCGCGGTGGATGCCTTTCGGCGGGACTGGTCTAAGGGGGGTTCCCTGTACCTCTTCCCTCCGGTCCAGCTGTTGCTTCGGGTTCTGGTTCGTTTGGAGACATTCCCAGGGAGAGTACTCCTTGTGGCCCATTGGTCGCCGGCCCGGCTTTGGTTTCCGGTGCTGTTGACTCGGTGCCCGAACCCGGGACATTTACCGCGGCTCCGCCTCTTTCAGCAGGTCGGTCCGATCTGGTACGGGGCTGGTTCGACCTTCTCCTCTGCTCTTCGCGTCTGGGTTTTTTGACGCGGGTGTATCACCAATTCTATGGTGATCAGGTGGCTTCGTTGATGGTGTCCCACCTGAGAGCTTCGTTTCGGCGACAGTATGGATTTCCTGGCGTTCTTTTCGCCATTTTCTGGCTCTTTGTAGGTTGTCTTTTCTTTCGGATCAGGTTGTTTTGTCCTTTCTTTCTTGGCTTGTTCAGGACGGTCGATTGATGCCTGATACTGTCGCCTCGTCTCGTGCAGCGCTGGCGGAGCTGCTCAAGCTAGCTTTCGGGGTCGACGTTACATCCGCCCCGTTTCGTAAGCTTTCCTGTGCTATGTTTCACCTCCGGCCTGCTCATGCGCCTCCTGAGCCGTCCTGGTCCTTGGACCGGGTACTCTTCTATCTTTCCTCTCCTCGGTTTGTGGTGGCCCCTTCGGTTCCTGATTATTTTTCCCAGGCTTTGTTTTTGTTGGCGTTGGCCTCTGGGGGCCGGGTAGGGGAGCTTCATGCCCTCCTCCGGCGCAGGGGTTTCTGCTCTTTTGGTCCTGGGGTAGGTTTGTCCGTTTGCAGCCTTCGCCTTCTTTTCTGGCGAAGAACGAGACGGCTGCTTTCCGGAGGGGTCCGTGGGTCATTGATGCTTGGTTGGTTCGGCCGGGGGTGCATCATGTGTTGTGTCCAGTTGCGGCACTTCGCCGTTGCTTGCGCGCTTCGGCCGGTATGGCTGGGGATGCGCTTTGGGTTGATCCAGTTTCCCTCGTTCCCTGTTCCAGGGTTCGGGTCTCCCAGGTTGTCTGCAGGGTTATTAAATCTAGCCAGCCTGCGGTCTATCCTCGTGCCCATGACGTTAGGAGTTTGCGGCTTTGGCTGCTGTGTTGGTAATATGTCTTGGGCACATATTCGGGCGCGTGGTTTTTGGAATCGAACAGGGTCCTGGCCGCCCGTTATTTGGTGAACGTCCGTGCTCCTCGGCGTTCTTGTGTTGCTTTGGGTCGCAGGTTGCAGCCAGTTGTCTCGACTTCGCGTTGAGGAGTTTGTGGCCGCCGCCTCCCGGGTACGTCCCCTTTTTTCTTCTCTTTGGGTAATTAGCTCCAGGGAGCCGTAGGGGCTCCCCACAGAAAACCAGCGTTGAATGTAATGAAACGCCATTTTCTGGGTGAGCCCCGGAGGCTCCCTGGCTACCCTCCCTCCCGTCCGGTCGGCGGATTTTTCGCGTTGGTTGAAGCCTAGTTTCCGAACTGACGGCAGCCGGCGCGGTGAGGTCCGGGGCCCCCCCCTCCCCCTCCCGGGAGGGGAGGGCTGCGCGGACAACCGGCGCGGCAGTAAAGTGATTGTTTGATTGTTTTCCTTGTGATTGTAGGGAGTTTTTCTACCTCTCTGTTCGGTTTGTTGTAGTTTTCTACCATGTGGGGTTTGTTTTGTTACGCCTACCTTTCTGGGTGCCTAACCCCGGTCGATGGCAGATAAGGAAAACCCCCAACCATATGGGGTTTTCCAGGGCCATTGCTCCCTGAAACCTCTCTGAAGGGGCCAGGTTCTGGCGCTGGTCCCTGGTAGGTCTGAACTCCATAGCTAGTGTCCCGGTCTAACATAACATACATTAGCCCGATAAGCTCCAGGGAGCCTCCGGGGCTCACCCAGAAAATGGCGTTTCATTACATTCAACGCTGGTTTTTTCCCATAAGAAATAAAGGGAATTGAATTAATCCGTTCCCCACCCTCCAAAATATTAACATACAAATATATTTTATATTGAATACAAAGTTTTTTTCTAACTACAATACAGTACCAAAGTTTCTCTTACCTTTATGGAGAGCTCTTGATGGCGTATGGAAGATGGTGATGAGGGGGGTGGAGGAGAGTTGTTACTGTTTGGAAGGGGAGTCCCCTTCCATTATCACATCAGGCAGTGATGTTTTCTCTGGGGTACTCTGTCTCCTACATTTTGCCTGAATACCACTAAGACCTGGTTGTGGTTCAGTGCTTGTTTGTCTCACTACAAATTTGTCAAGAGACATTTGTTTTTCCCTTCGTTTTATCAGTTGTCTGTAATGATGCATCACAATGTCATTGAATAGGTTAAGGCAACGGCCTACTGCAACTTGATTTGGGTGAGTCGTTTCAGCAAAGGTTTGCAATTCTTCCCATGCTGCACACATTTTCTTAATTGTTGAGGAAGAGACATTCTGTACTCTTGTTTCTGCTCTATGGTCATCCTTACATGGGTTTTCATATGTTGAGCCTTACCACTGACTTTCCTGGGACTCATGGTGTGATAAATATAATAATTACTTTAATGTTCAAAATGCAAAAAAATCACCACAAAAACGGAATTTCTTATAGACGCGATCGTCACTAAGCGGGCAGCTGTAGTAAACTGAGGCAGGTCGGCCGTGTGATCTGGAACCATGCGCTCGGTCGACCCGAACGTGTACCAACAAATATCGGAAGTCGACGACACCATCGCATGTCGAATCGCATTTTTCGATGAAATTTACATCGTAACTCGAAATTATTGTAAGTAGGGGCAATCGTATGTTGAGGTGCCACTGTACTGTACATTGGTTTTTCTGTACTTACCTAGTTGTAATTACCTAAGTGTAATTACCTAAGTGTAGTTACAGGATGAGAGCTACGCTCATGGTGTCCCGTCTTCCCAGCACTCTTTGTCATATAACGCTTTGAAACTACTGACAGCCTAACTTGTTCCAACCGTCTACCACTCTGTTTGCGAAAGTGAATTTTCTTATATTTCTTCGGCATCTGTGTTTAGCTAGTTTAAATCTATGACCTCTTGTTTTTAAAGTTCCAGGTCTCAGGAAATCTTCCCTATCGATTTTATCAATTCCTGTTACTATTTTGCATGTAGTGATCATATCACCTCTTTCTTCTGTCTTCTAGTTTTGGCATATTTAATGCCTCTAACCTCTCCTCGTAGCTCTTGCCCTTCAGTTCTGGGAGCCACTTAGTAGCATTTCTTTGCACCTTTTCCAGTTTGCTGATATGCTTCTTAAGATATGGGCACCACACAACCGCTGCATATTCTAGCTTTGGCCTAACGAAAGTCGTGAACAATTTCTTTAGTATATCGCCATCCATGTATTTAAAAGCAATTCTGAAGTTAGAAAGTGTGGCATAGGCTCCTCGCACAATATTCTTTATGTGGTCCTCAGGTGATAGCTTTCTATCTAGAACCACCCCTAGATCTCTTTCTTTATCAGAATTCTTTAAAGATTACTCACATAATATATAGGTTGTGTGGGGTCTATGTTCTCCTATTCCACATTCCATAACATGGCATTTATTAACATTAAATTCCATTTGCCAAGTGGCGCTCCATGTACTAATTTTGTCCAGGTCTTCTTGAAGGGCATGACAATGATCTAAGTTTCTTATCCTTCCTATTATCTTAGCATCATCAGCAAACATGTTCATATAATTCTGTATACCAACTGGTAGATCATTTATGTAGACAATAAACATCACTGGTGCAAGAACTGAACCCTGTGGTACTCCACTTGTGACATTTCTCCAGTCCGATACATTGCCTCTGATCACTGCCCTCATTTTTCTATCAGTCAGAAAATTTTTCATCCATGTTAGAAGCTTACCTGTCACTCCTCCAATATTTTCCAGTTTCCAGAACAACCTCTTATGTGGAACTCTGTCGAAAGCCTTTTTTAGGTCCAGATAGATAGTTGTACTTCCCTAGTGGTGTTTGCGGGAGTTGAGCTCTGGCTTTTTGGTCCTGCTTCTCACTTGTCAATCGCTAATGTGCGGGTTCCTAAGCCTGCTGGGTTATAGCATATCTACGCTTGCAGCTGTGTGTGGTGTCTTCCTCCACCACACCGTTTGTCTCCTACTCTGACAGTGCAATACTTCTTTCCAACGTATCTGTGGCTCATTTGGGCTCTCATTCCACTGGTGTCAATTGGTGCGTGTTCCCCTGGGGTCCCATAGTTGGTCTTTCTCTGCCTTCTCACGTCCTTTGAGGATCTTGAATGTGGTGATCATATCCTTGTAGCTCGTACTCCTTGGTTCGGGTACTGGTGGCATACCTTTGCACCGTTTTTTCCATTTAGTCTGTGTTGGTACGTGTCGACCAACTCTGTGTGTTGTTGGCGTGGCTTGTTAGGACATAACCAGCATCTCTGTGTGTTGTTGGTCATGTCCCATTCATTCCCATTTGCTCCTTGCCTTCTTCAGTCCTCATCTTCCTTCTACGCTCTTGTCCCTGGCCGTTGGTGCAGGGGCTGTTCTTCTGGTACACACACAAATCACACTAACGTGATGCATCAAATGAACAAATCCACAAGAGCCGTGACAAGGATTCGAACCTGCATGCGAGAGCATCCTAGACGCTGCCGCTCAATCGACTGAGCTACGACATGGTCAAAAGAGTAACACAAACCCTGGTTTGTGCCTCGGAGAGGCTGCAGGATCCAGTAAGTTCAGTAGAACTTCGGTTTCAACTCTTAAAGGTGGGATTCCATCTGTTGGCAGTTCTGCATATACAGACTAGTTGGTGTTTCATATCCAATCTTCAATGAATCCTTTTGTTTTGAGTGATTCTTTTCTGTTGGCTGTTTTGATGCTTTGTTTTCATGAACCACCCAGTTATCTGTATTGTCTCGTCTACTTTCTAGTTGCTTTCCCAGTATGAGGTGATTGCAACAATCTCCTGCTCTCTATGCCTCTGTGAGGGGGAAGAGGATCAGGTTCTGGCTCTGATCTCTGGTAGGTCAACGGGGAGGCCTATGACTCATTTGACTGAGTAATGGGAAGCTATCTCAGTGATATAGCTTCAGGGAGCTACCAGAGCCCACTTGGAATGGGGTGTTTCATTACATTCAATGCTGGTTTTATTTTCATGCTTATTGTGTTATAAAGTCATATGTTTGAATGATGAAGTATTTGCTTTGAATCTTAGAACGAAGACACCAAAACTGAGCCCGCCTCGCAAGCCAGCTTCTAGGGGTTACAGTTCTGTTCGAGCAAGAATTCGTGTTCGTGGAGGAAGACCTGTGATGCAAGGGTTTGCCAATGTTGGTAGTGTATTTGATACGGCCAAAGGAGAAGAACTACATCCACAGATCATAAGAATGGCAAGAAAATCAGGGCAACTAAATCTGTCAAATAGAGGAATGATTGAAGGTAAGAGAATATAATAAAATGCATTGAACTTTTCAGATTGTTGTAATACTGTATATAATCTGGCACCACTATAATCTAGATTACAGCACTGTATATCATTCTGGACCCAATCCGGATTCACAAATATTATGTATGTGTATTTTGGAAAGATCGAATCTAATCCATAAAAAAAGCAAGTAACAATGGATACTTGGATAACCTTCAGGACTCACAGGAAAAGGCATTCTTGCATATGCCCATCTGCCCACCCATAATAACCCTTCTCCCCGAACACAATACCCCCCCCCCCTTGTGTCAACCAGTAGTCCCCCACTCATATACACACTCGTTTGTCATGACAGTATTGTAAAACCTGTTTTGTAATTATCAACTTGAGTTTAATCTTTCATTGGAGCACATATGTTTAATTAAAGGAGATGATTTAACTTGAAATACCAGTACATGTGATTTGGTTCTAGATTATACCATACTATATATCATGGGTGGCTAAACTACGGCTTGCGAGCCGCATGTGGCTCTGGATCTTTAATACTATCGCACGCTGGGCATGCATGCCGCCACCTTAGAGGTCACACCCCTGGCGTGTGGGTGAGCGTACGGACAAGCGCACGGCGACACTGAATGTGTACATTCGTTTCAGTTTTCTGTGGGGAGCCCCTACGGCTCCCTGGAGCTTATCGGGCTAATGTATGTTATGTTAGACCGGGACACTAGCTATGGAGTTCAGACCTACCAGGGACCAGCGCCAGAACCTGGCCCCTTCAGAGAGGTTTCAGGGAGCAATGGCCCTGGAAAACCCCATATGGTTGGGGGTTTTCCTTATCTGCCATCGACCGGGGTTAGGCACCCAGAAAGGTAGGCGTAACAAAACAAACCCCACATGGTAGAAAACTACAACAAACCGAACAGAGAGGTAGAAAAACTCCCTACAATCACAAGGAAAACAATCAAACAATCACTTTACTGCCGCGCCGGTTGTCCGCGCAGCCCTCCCCTCCCCGGGAGGGGGAGGGGGGGGCCCGGACCTCACCGCGCCGGCTGCCGTCAGTTCGTAAGCTAGTGTCAACCGGGATACACGCTTCTCTGGCCTCAATTTCCTTGGCGGTGTTTGCCTCGTGTGGCGTTCTCTGCTGTTTTTGTGGTTTGCGGTGGCCAGGAGTATTTCATCAGTGCCGGGGCTGCATGAGTCTAGGGGTTCCCTTCCCTAGGCGCCCTGTGAGTACTGCCTTTGCGTGTCAGGGTTATCTTCTCTGGGGCGTTCGGGAACCGCTCCCGTAGGGGTTCTTGCTGCTCGGCATTTGCCTCGCCCTTGGGGCCAGCTGGGGCTTGGGGCCCTTGTTTGGCCTTGGGTAGGGAGTTGGTGTTGTGCTGGTTAGGGCGCCAAGGTGTTGCACTGCCTGCCACCTACGCGGCGGCCGGTTCCTGTTGCCTCTGGGGACGGTGTACTTTTGCGGGGTTTTTCTTTTGTTTTTATTTTCTTGCCTGGTGGGGGTCTGCATAGTGTGGCTATAGTTCCACTAGTAGTGTTTGGCAGCCCTCTGCTAGGCCCCGTGCTTGTACACGTCCCGGGGGTTTCAGTATTAATCTTTACCCTTGTTTTCGGGTTTCTTAACCGGTTAGCAACACCTTGCCCGGGCTTCCCGTAGTTGCTAACCTACGGGCCCTGGAAACCCTGTCTGGGCTCGGGAGACCATTGCATGTGTCTTCCGGGTACCAACCCGTCTTGTACGGGATCGTTGGTTGCTGTGCCTTTGTCTCTAGGTGACAGTCGCCATTTACCTCCGTCATGCTGCCTGTTGGGTCCCTGACACCTTGACCCGGAGTCTTGCGAGAGAGTTTCTCTGCTTGTTCTCCAGTACTCCTGATGTTATTGCTATTCAGAGTACAGGCGGCATCCGTGTTGCAAGCTAGGTTAGGTTGCTGCAACATGCTAGGTTGGTTTCCCACTCGGATGCCCCGAGGCCGCCCGTTTTGGTTCGGTGCTGTTCGCCTCCTCCCTCCCTGTTCCCGGTTCCGGACTGTCTGCGGGTTTCGGGGTCGGGGCGGGGTTTAGTTGGGGCAGAGGCTCGGGCGGTTTTCGGGGCTGCCCCATTCGGGTTGGGGGACGGAGGTTTTAGAGCCTGTTCCTCCAGCCAAGGCTTCTGGGGCTTACCAGCGGCCCGTTTCTTGCTGCCTTTCCCATGGACTCTTTCTTTTCTTTAAGGGCGGAGGGCTTGGAGGACGGCTCTGCCCCGGGCCTCTGTTGCTGGTTCCCGGGGCTGTGGGGGATGCCTGCTAGCAGTTCTGGGGCGGTTTGCCCCTGCCGGGGTTTTTCTGCTTTTGGGCGGAGTTTTTAGCCCATCCAGTCTGCTTGCTTCCCACTTTTGCTGGCGTGTTTTGTCTCTTAGCGTCCAGCACAGCCCCTGCTGGCGGCCATTTTCGTCTGCCTGTTTCCCGGCGTGGCCACCAGGGCGGCGTTGCGGTTTGTTTACATACGCCTGGGTGTGCGAGCGAGCGTCTGGGGTGAGTTTTTTCACCCTTTTTTCAGGGGTTTTCTTCTCCTGTTGCCGTTTTTTTTTTTTTTTTTTTTTTTGCTTTTCTGGTTTTTTCTGCCTTATTGTTCCTTTGGGTGTTTATTTCCACCGGGCTTCTGGGCCCATGGGTTTGGGCTCAGTGTTTCTGGCTGTTAGGCTTGCTCCCACACCTTGTCCCTCGGTTTTCGGTCTGTTCTGACTGTTGCCCAGAGGGTTCTGTAGGGGGCTGCGCTTGCCTTTGTGGTGTTCTCCGCCGGCAATTGTGGTGGTTTGGCTTCCCCCTGGTTCGATTCTGGGTTCCTTTGGGTTCTTTGGTTTCGTTCCAGAGGTTTCTTCCTCTTGGCCCCCTTTTTGTGGGTTCAGGGGGCTTTGTTTCCTCATTGACCTGGTTCGTCTTCCTGGGGTTCCGGGGTCTTCCTGGCTTGCAGACTGCTCTTTTTGGGTCTAGGCACATGTTTGTGCTGGGCCTTGGGGTTTTGCTGTCGAGGTGGGCCTTTTGATGCAGTTTAGTGCCTTCTTTGCCTAGCCGGTGTGTGCTCTGCCCACTGGTCGGCAACTTGTACTTTACATTTACATTGTATTACTCGCCTCGTTGTGCTTGCGGGGGTTGAGCTTTAGCTCTTTGGTCCACCTCTCAACCGTCGTTCGACAGGTGTACAGGTTCCTGACCTGTTGGGCTCTATCATCCCTACCTATACCTGTGTAGGGAGTCAGCCTCCGCCACTTGCTTCCTAATGCCTGGGTGTATGCTTGTGCATGTGTACGCTGTTGTGTGTGTGTGCATGCATTGTATACATGTCATATCTTGTTGTGTATTTATATGCATAATGTGTATGTGTACTTTTTTTCTATGTTTTTATTTTTTTTTTCTCTGTTGGCGGGGTGCGGGGGAGCAGCTTGCTCTATTGCCTCTCGCATGGTCCTGCTGTTGGGCGCTTTGCGTCGTCTTCCGACCTCTGGTGGCATCGGTGACGGCTTCTCCCCTTTTGGGGGGTTCAGAGCTGGGGGNTTCACGCAACTGGTTCCGATTCTGTGGATGCATTGGGGCTGGTCTGGTTTCCCTGGTTCCCTATTTCATGGCTTGTCTTTTTCAGGTCATCTGCAGGGTTATCAAATCTAGTTAGCCTGTGGGCTACTCTCATGCCCATGATGTTCATAAGTATGCCCGACACTCTGCTATTTTTGCTAATATGTCTTTGGATGATATTTGGGCATGGGGGTTTTGGAGGTGGAGCAGGGTCCTGGCAGCCGAGTATATTGTTAAAATCCCTGGTCCTCAGCAGCCATGCAATCATGTGTGGCCTTTGGTCGTGTGTCACGACCGATGGTCTCTTCTTGATACCTGTGGTGTTCCCTCCTCCCAGGTGAGTTCCCATGTTCTTTCTTTGTAGGGAGTGTAGGGAGTTAGCTTCAGGGAGCTACAAGGAGCCGCTCCCAGAAAATCAGCGTTGCATGTAGTAAAACGCAAATTTCTGGTTGAGCTCTGGAGGGTTCCTGACACCCGCCATACCCCAGGGCATTGGTATAGTTCATCAGCTTTGACCTAAGGTTGGTGTGAGCTGGCTGACCCAGTACACCTCCCTCCTTGCCACAAACTAGAGAGGATGGTGGGGCAAACCATGCGGTGATAGTTTCAAGTAAATTATGTGTTTTTTTTATTGTTGAGAGAGTTCTTTTAGCAGTTTTAAGACTGTAGTTTCTCTTTTTAAACCATGCAGTAGTTTATTTTGGTTCCCCTACCTTTTTGGGTGTATTCCTAGTGGTGGTAAGTATTATTAAACTTTAAATGTATAATTTTCATAGGCCATCACTCCCTGTGCCTCTCTGAGGGGACCAGGTTCTGGCTCATAGTCCCCGGTAGACCAATAAGGACTCTGCAACTGATGACACCGGATAGTATAGCACCGATTAGTATATGATAGCTTTAGGAAGAATCTGGCACTCGGACAGAAATTGGCTTTTCATTACATTCAACTCTGTTGTTGTTTTTACAAGTTTCCGTACCTCTCTTGCAGATGTTTGCATTCCAGGTTTCTCTTGGGTTTGCCAGGAAGGTTTCTTGGGTAGTGTCCCTGATTCTCTTGGTTATGTCTTGGTTTGTCCCAGCTTCCTCATGTTTTTACGTATAGCTTCCAACTTGCCTTTTTGGCATTCTTCCCTCAGTCATAGGAGGAATATAGGGGAATATTGTGGTCAAGGAAGAAGCATCGGGTTTCTCAGTTGTTTTCTGGCTGACTTGGAATTTTCTGTGGGGGAGCTCCGTCGGCTTCCTGAAGCTATCCGAACTGATATGTGCTATTAGTTTGGGGTCATCAGTCACAGGAGTCCTTATGCCAACCGGGATCACGAGCCAGAACCTGGCCCCTCAGAGAGGCGCAGGGAGCAATTGCCTATGAGCACTTTACATTTAAAGTACAGTTTGTCATAATTGCCATGGACTGGGGAAGGACTCAGAAAGACAGGCTAATCAAACCAGACCACTGTCTGGTAAACCTGTGCAATCTACACCCTAAAAGATCAAAATAAGTCTCCCTAGAAAGAAACCCACCAAGCAACACTGTATGCAACTAGCACTCTCGCTCGTTAGCTCTATGGGGAAGGGGGAGCTGGCTTACCAGTGCCGGCAGCCCACCACTCCAGTTCTTGAACTGATGTGCTGGCAGTCAGATCAGTCAGCTCTGGCCTCACGTTACTGTTCTGGATTTTTGCTCTGTGTGGCTTTTCCAGCTTTGTGTGTGTTGTGTGGTGGCCAGATGTCTTAGTGTACAGGAGCAGCATACGCCTAGGGTGACCTTCCCTAGGTGCTCCGTGAGTACTGCCCTTGTGTGTCAGGGTTATCTTCCCTGTGGCGTTCAGGAATCACTTCCCATTTGAAGACTTCATTGCTTGATGTTGTCTTCGCCCTTGGAGTTTGTTGGGAGTCTAGGGCTTTCCATTTTGCCATGGGTGGGGAGTGTTATCGGCTGGGTGGGGCACACTGCGGCTGGCGCAGCTCGCTTTACTTCAGTGCAGCGGGTGATGTTTCTCTCTGATTGTCCATTTATTTCTTGTGTGTCTTCAGGGGGTTTTGTTTTCATTTTCTTTTCATTCTCTGGTATTCTCACCTTGTTTAGACAGAGGAGGTTCTGGCTCGTGGTCCCCGGTAGGCTAGAACTCCATTGAACTGACTGATGCCACGGTCCAATACATATATATCAGCCCAGTAAGGTTCCGGGGTGCCTCCAGGACTCGTCCAGAAAATGGTGTTTCACTACATTCAACACTGGTTTTTTGTTTAGTTTTCTGTAATCAGAAACTGCATTTTAACAGTAAAAGAAGAGAAAATAATTTTTGCAAAGAATTTATTTTCAGTGCACCATGGGTTTGTCATACAGTATTTTAAAGCTGTGCAGCACAGTGGTTAAGGTGCTGTTTTTGTTGGCTCTTGCCTCCAGTTGTCAGGTTGGGCAGCCTCGTGATCTCTTCTGGAGATGTGAAATCCATTCTTTCAGCCCTTGCTGCCAGTGCTTTGCCTGCTGTCTTCTCTTTTCTTGGGGGAGCCCCTGCGGCTCCCTGGAGCTTACTAGGCTGATATGCTAATGTCAGACTTTGGCATCAGTCATGTGTATGGAGTTCTATGGGTCTATCAGGGACCATGAGCCAGAACCCTGGCCCCTTTAGAGAGGCATGGGGAGCAATGGCCTATAGAAACCCCCGTGTGATTGGAAGCATTCTATATCTGCCATTGACCGGGTCCGGCACCCAGAAAGGTAAGCATCCCAAAACAAATCCCTATTCTGGTGAAAATATTGCTACCAAAAGCCAACAAGTGGATAGAACTCTCCTATAAGAAATGAGCAAACAAGCATGATGTCACACGTCGCTGTCTGTACAGCTCCTCCCTACCCGGAGGGGGAAGGGGGAGCCCCAGACCCCTCGCACCGGCTATCCACCCTTCACTTCTAAGGCTGATGCTAGAGGTTGAGGTCGTGTGCTCTGGCTCCGGTGGTTGTTTCAGCACTGTACCTAGTGTGTGGTGACTGTCTTCTAGGTGGTGCGTGAGCCGGGAGTGATTCTCTAGTACTCGGGCTGCTTGCGCCTAGGGTTTCCTTCCCTAGGTGCCCTGTAAGTACTGCCCTTGGGGCTTGGGGCCACCTTCCACAAGTTCCTTAGGTTCTGCCTCTGCTAGGTCGTTTACTGCTTGGTTTTTGGCCGCCCTCTGTGTGCTAGGGTGTTCTGTCTCCCTTGTTTACCTTAGGATAAGAGGCAGTTTGCACTGGTAGGGGCGCAGGGTACTGCGCAGCTTGTTTTCTCCAATCATATCAGCCAGCTCTGTTCTGCCTGGTGGGGGGATCTGCCTTGGTTCTTGCCCCCTGTGTACTGAGTACTCTTCCTTCTTCCGGTGGTTTCCCCTGCTAGGTTCCTGTGAGTGTACATGTCCCGGGTTCAGTTCTTAGAAGGTTGTTTGGTAGACTTTGGCGCCGGTTAGCAGTACCCTGCCTGGGCTTCCCCGAGCGTGATTCCTTCTCAGGGCCCTGGGAATCCCCATGGGGACGTGCAGGTCCGATGGATGTGACCCCGGAGTCCCCCCCTCGCTTTATGTGAGTTCGAGGGTTGCTTTGTCTCATTGTCTCATGGTGACTCAATGTTTTTATCTCCATCTGCTGCCTGTGGGGTTGGTGGCACCTTTGACCCACAGCCTGTTGCTTGTTCGTGGCTCGATTACCCAGTCTTCTGCTGACTATGCGGGTGCAGGCGGCATGGGCATTGCACCTCGAGTTTTGGTGGTGGCAAAGCGCTACGTTGCTCCCCGGAAGCCCCGAGGCTGCCCTGTTTTGGTTGGTGTGACGGGGCTTGGGGGTATCGATTTTGTTTCCTTCCGTGCCCCCTGGTGTTTTTCCTGTTGTGGTCTAGTCTGGTTTCCCCCCTTCTTCCCTGCATCCGGATCCTTACCGTTTGTGGGTTCGGGGTCGGGGCGGGGCTTCGATGGTCTTGAGACTCGGGCGGTCTTGGGGATTTCTCCTTCCGGGGTAGTGACGGAGGCATTCGAGCCTTTTCCTCCAGCCGTGTTGTATGAGTCTGCCGGTGGGCTCCCTTACTTAGTACTTCTCCGGCTGCCCTGGCTTTTTCTTGTGAAGCTGGGGCTTTGAGGGGACGGCTTGGCCCCGGGGCCTGCTGTGTGGGTTCCCGGGGCTGGTGAGGGGCTGACTTGGGGGGCCTTGGGCCCCGTTTGACCCCGCCGGGGTTTTTCTACCCTCTGGGTGGGCTTGAGGTTACGAGGAGTGGGGTTTTTTCTTCCCCCCTCTCCGTATGAGTTGTTGGGCGTCGGCTCCTCCCCGGGTTCAGTTCCTTGTCCCTTGGATCCATCGGTTCCGCCCTGTCGGTGGGTATTTTTTTCCGTTTCTCCACCCTTCTTGGAATGGACTTTGGCCGTCGTGTTCTCCTCTTCTCGGGATTCTGCATGACTTTTGGTCTCTGGTGAGACTGCTTTATATGCCTTCGTGCTTTATGCTTGCTTCTATAGGTTCTCGAAGGTTCAGGAAGGTTTTTGCTTCTTCCCACATTATTGGAACGTCTGTCATCTTCCAGTGTGTCTTCCCGCCTGGTCCTTTCTAGGGCTTGTCAGTCCTGTTTTGTTCTTTCATGATTGTATCTTCTCTCTGTGCTCTGTCTCGGCACTGCTCATTTTCTTTCCATATTTCTTGTTGGCGCCTTCCCGCTGAGTGGGTTGTGTGGTTCGGACCTCCTGTCCTGCGCTGTTGGGTTGCCAGATTGGGCTCCTTGTGGCCCAGTTGGGCTCCTTGTGGCCCGATTGGGCTCCTTGTAGCCCGATTGGGCTCCTTGTAGCCCGATTGGGCTCTTGTAGCCTGATTGGGCTCCTTGTAGCCCGATTGGGCTCCTTGTATCCCGATTGGGCTCCTTGTATCCCGGTTGGGCTCCTTGTATCCCGGTTGGGCTCCTTGTAGCCTATTTGGACTATTTGTAGCTAAGTA
>WNGS01150271.1:61811-73277 GCA_020271785.1 Procambarus virginalis
GTGTGGGTTGGGGCCGTCGTCGTGCCCCATACTGTCGCCTCCCTCTTTTTGTGCGGCGTCTGGCGGAGTGCCCTTTGCTTGCATTTCCGGTACCTGCCTTCTACAGCCGCTTAGTAAGCTGTCTTGTGCGTCGTTTCCCCTCCGGCATGTTCGTGCACCGCTTGCACCATCCTGGTTCTGGTCAGCGGGTCTGCTGTGCCTTCTCCTCGGTTGGAAGTGCCTCTTCGGTTCCGGTTTTTGGTTTTTCATCGGTTCTTTTCCTTTTGGGCATTTGCCTCTGGGGGTCGGGTCGCTGTGTTTTCCTGCTCCATTGGTTTTAGCCGTTTTGGTTGTTTGGGTGGTTGTTCCGCCTTCCGCGGTTCCGTCCCTTTGATGCTTCCTCTGTGGGTAGTTAGCATCCCGGGGAGCCGATGGGGCTCACCCACGAAAACTCAGCGTTGAATGTAATGAAACGCCATTTTCTGGTGAGCCCGGAGGCTCCCCGGCTACACCTCCCTCCCGCGCGTCGGCGTTTTTCCGCGTTCGTTGAATCAGCCTCAGATCCGATGTGAGAGCCGGGCCTGGTGAGGGTCCGGGATCCACCTCCTCCCCCTCCCGGGGAGGGGAGGGGCTGCGCGGACACGGCGCGGGGACGTAGTGATCACTAGTTTGATTGTTTTCTTTGATGTAGGGAGTTTTCTACTCCATAGTTCGGTGTTTGTTGAGATTTTAACTCAGGTCGGGGTTTGTTTGACGTACCTTTCTGGGTGCCTTCCCGGTCGATGGCAGAAAGGAACCCCAACCAAGGGGTTTTCCAGGGCCATTGCTCCCTGAAACCTCTCTGAAGGGGCCAGGTTCTGGCCGTGGTCCCGTAGGCTAGAACTCCAAGCTGATGTCCGTCTAACATTACATAACAGCCGAATAGCCCGGGACCTCCGGGCTCACCCAGAAAATGGCGTTTCATTACATTCAACGCTGGTTTTTTGTTTAGTTTCTATAAATCAAAAACTGCATTTTAACAGTAAAAGAAGAGAAAATAATTTTTGCAAAGACATTTATTCTTCAGTGCACCATGGGTTTGTCATACAGTATTTAAAGCTGTGCAGCACAGTGGTTCAAGTGCTGGGTTATTGTTTAGGTCTCTCTTGCCTCCAGTTGTCAGGTTGGGCAGCCTCGTGATCTCTTCTGGAGATGTGAAATCCATTCTTTCAGCCCTTGTTGCCATTTGCTTTGCCTGCTGTCACTCTTGTTCTTGGGGAGCCCCTGCGGCGGCCCTGGAGCTTTCACTAGGCTGATATCGTAACTGTCAGACTTTGGCATCAGTCATGTGTATGGAGTTCTACGGGTCTATCAGGGACCATGAGCCAGAACCCTGGCCCCTTGAGACGAGGCATGGGGGAGCAATGGCCTATAGAAAACCCCCGTGGATGGATGGGGAAGCATTCTAATGTCTGCCATTGGACCGGGGTCCGGTCAACCCCAGAAAGGTAAGCATCCCAAGACAAATCCCTATTCTGGTGAAAAATATTGCTACCAAAACGCCACCAAAGACTGTGGATCGAAATCTCTCCCTATAAGAAATGAGAAAACAAGCATGATGTCACACGTCCGGCTGTCTGTACAGCTCCTCCCTACCCGGTAGGGGGAAGGGGGAGCCCCCAGACCCCCTCACGCACCGGCCTATCCACCCGTCAATTCTAAGGCTGATGCTAGAGGTTGAGGTCGTGTTGCTCTGGCTCCGGGTGGTGTTTCAGCACTTGTAACCTAGTGATTGTGGTTGGACTGTGCTTCTAGGTGGTGCGTGACCAGGGAGTGATTTCTCCAGTACTCGGGGCTGCTTGCGCCTAGGGTTTCCTTCACCTAGGTGCCCTGTAAAGTACTCTGCCATTGGGCTTGGGGCCACCTTCCAACAAGTTCCTTAGGTTCTGCCTCTGCTAGGCCGTTTACTGCTTGGTTTTGGCCGCCCTCTGTGTGCTAGGGGTTCTGTCTCCCTTGTTTACCTTAGGGATAAGAGGCAGTTTGCACTGATGGGGTGCAGGGTACTGCGCAGCTTGTTTTCTCCAATCTATCAGACCAGCTCGGTTCTGCCTGTGTGGGGGATCTGCCTTCGGTTCTTGTCCTCTGTGTACCTGGAGTACTCTTCCTTCTTCCGTTGGTTTCCCCCTGCTAGGTTCCTGTGAGTGTACATGTCCCGGGAGTTCAGTTTCCTTTGAAAGTTGTTTGGTAGCTTTTGGCGCCGGTTAGCAGTACCCTGCCAGGGCTTCAACCGAGCGTGATTCCTTCTCAGGGCCCTGGGGAATACCCCATGGGGACGTGCAGGTCCGATGGATGTGGACCCCGGAGTCCCCACCTCGCTTATGTGAGTTCGAGGGTTGCTTGTCTCATTGTCTCATGGTGACTCAATGTTTTTATCTCCATCTGCTGCCTGTGGGATCGGTGGCACCTTTGGACACCACACGCCTGTTGCTTGTTCGTGGCTCGATTACCCAGTCTTCTGCTGACTATGGCGGTGCAAGGCGGCTCATGGGGCATTGCACCTCGAGTGTTTTGGGTGGTGGCACAAAGGCGTCTCCGTTGCTCCCCGGAAGCCCCCGAGGCTGCCCTGGGTTTGGTTGGTGTGACGGGGCTTGGGGGTATCGATTTTGTTTCCTTCCGTGCCCCCTGGTGTTTTTCCTTGTTGGGTCTAGTGTCTGGTTTCCTCCCCCCTTCTTCCCTGCCATCCGGATCACTTAACGTGTGTGTGGGTGTCGGGGTCGGGGCGGGGCTTTGCTGGTCTTGAGACTCGGGCGGTCTTGGGGGATGCCCCTTCCAGTGTAGCGACGGAGGCATTCGAGCCTTTTCCTCCAGCCGACTGTTGTATGAGTCTGCCGGTGGGCTCCTTACTTAATAATTGTCCGGCTGCCCTGGCTTTTCTTGTAAAGCTGGGGCTTTGAGGGGACGGCTTGGCCCGGGGCCTGCTGTGTGGGTTCCCCGGGGCTGGTGAGGGGCTGACTTGGGGGGCCTTGGGCCCGTTTGGACCCCGATGCGGGTTTTTTCTATCCTCTGGGTGGGCTTGAGGTTACGAGGAGTGGGGTTTTTTCTTACCCCCTCTCCGTATGAGTTGTTGGGCGTCGGCTCCTCCCCGGGTTTCAGTTCCTTGTCCCTTGGAATCCGTCGGTTCCGTACTGTCGGTGGGTATTTTTTTCCGTTTCTCCACCCTTCTTGGAATGGACTTTGGCCGTCGTGTTCTCCTCTTCTCGGGATTCTGCATGACTTTTGGTCTCTGGTTCCACTGAGCTTTCTGTGCCTTCGTGCTTTACGTTTGCTTCTATAGGTTCTCGAAGGTTCAGGAAGGCTTTTTGCTTCTTTCCACATTATTGGAACGTCTGTCATCTTCCAGTGGGTCTTCCCGCCTGGTCCTTTCTAGGGCTTGTCAGTCCTGTTTTGTTCTTCATGATTGTATCTTCTCTCTGTGCTCTGTCTCGGCACTGCTCATGTTCTTTCCATATTCCTTGTTGGCGCCTTCCCGCTGAGTGGGTTGTGCAGTTCGGACCTCCTGTCCTGCGCTGTTGGGTTGCCCAGATTGGGCTCCTTGTGGCCCAGTTGGGCTCTTGTGGCTGATTGGGCTCCTTGTAGCCCGACTTGGGGCTCCTTGTAGCTCGATTGGGCTCCTTGTAGCCTGATTGGGCTCCTTGTATCCCGATTGGGCTCCTTGTATCCCGATTGGGCTCCTTGTATCCCGATTGGGCTCCTTGTAGCCCGGTTGGGCTCCTTGTAGCCCGGTTGGGCTCTTTGTACGCCTATTTGGACTATTTGTAGCTAAGTATTTCGCATGTAGAGCTATGATATGTATGTTTTGCTACTTACTACTCTTTTCGCCTGCTGTTCACAGCTGACCTGTGTACTCTGAAATGGGAATCAGTCGTTAACAACACCTATTTTGTCTGTTATGGTCACATTCGTGATTTTTATTTCTTCAGCTCAAGACTTCTAGTGAGCCCAGTCTGGCATCCCTGCGGCTGTGCTTGGGCCATGGTAGTTTGCTTTGATATGGGCGGGTGTGCACATGTGCTGGTGTTCTGCACATGTGCAGAACCCTTAGCCCTTCCATATACTGTCCTTTTCCTCTCGGGTGCTTTGCCTTTCACTCCTCTATCACTCCTCTCATTTTTCCAGTCCGTGCCCCATAGCTACTGAAGGCATTCTGGATTGCCGCTATGGGGACGCAGGGTTTTCCCTGCGTATGGATGTGGGGTTCCTCTTTCGCCTCTACCCTGTTCTTCTCCTGCATGTGCGGCTTTGCCGTCTTCCACTGGCAGGCTGCTCCTGGCACCTTCTCGGCTATGTTGTGTTGTGACACGTTCGTGCCTACGTTCTTCAGGTGAGTTTATGAGGTGTGGCGTCTCTTTCGGCCAGGCATTCTGGTTCGCGGTTTTTGGATACGAATGTACAGACTTCGGAACACAGATGACTGCAAGCAGCCTATTGGGCTATACGAGGCAGGTCCTATTATACCCATCCAGTCCCACCCTTATGCATGTCCAGTCCATGCTTGAGTCCAGCAAGGGCCCCCACCTCCACCAGGTTACGAGGTACAATGGTGGGGGGTGTATGTTATGGGGTTACATATTCCTGTGTCGGGATGTTATGAGGTGACGTTTTGCTACAGTTTTCTTACTGGGGTTGTGTGTTGAGGGTTGGTTGTAGCGTTTTGTTTGGCCCTTCTGTGCTTCTTCCTGGGGCTTTCCTTGTTCGTCTGGGTTATTGTTTGCAAAAGGGGGTCACGGCCCCGTGTTTCGGGGTCTTATCAGGATCACTCATGCCTTGCTTGTCTTGCAGTGCCTGGCTCAGCCCTTCCATATATAATGGGAGACCCCTACCGACTTATGATGCTAATCTGTTACCAGAGACGGATCGTAAGTCGAAAAATCATAAGTCGAAGCCGATTTCTTTTTCTTTTCTGTGGGGAGCCCCTACGGCTCCCTGGAGCTTATCGGGCTAATGTATGTTATGTTAGACCGGGACACTAGCTATGGAGTTCAGACCTACCAGGGACCAGCGCCAGAACCTGGCCCCTTCAGAGAGGTTTCAGGGAGCAATGGCCCTGGAAAACCCCATATGGTTGGGGGTTTTCCTTATCTGCCATCGACCGGGGTTAGGCACCCAGAAAGGTAGGCGTAACAAAACAAACCCCACATGGTAGAAAACTACAACAAACCGAACAGAGAGGTAGAAAAACTCCCTACAATCACAAGGAAAACAATCAAACAATCACTTTACTGCCGCGCCGGTTGTCCGCGCAGCCCTCCCCTCCCCGGGAGGGGGAGGGGGGGCCCCGGACCTCACCGCGCCGGCTGCCGTCAGTTCGTAAGCTAGTGTCAACCGGGATACACGCTTCTCTGGCCTCAAATTCCTTGGCGGTGTTTGCCTCGTGTGGCGTTCTCTGCTGTTTTTGTGGTTTGCGGTGGCCAGGAGTATTTCATCAGTGCCGGGGCTGCATGCGTCTAGGGGTTCCCTTCCCTAGGCGCCCTGTGAGTACTGCCCTTGCGTGTCAGGGTTATCTTCTCTGGGGCGTTCGGGAACCGCTCCCGTAGGGGTTCTTGCTGCTCGGCATTTGCCTCGCCCTTGGGGCCAGCTGGGGCTTGGGGCCCTTGTTTGGCCTTGGGTAGGGAGTTGGTGTTGTGCTGGTTAGGGCGCCAAGGTGTTGCGCTGCCTGCCACCTACGCGGCGGCCGGTTCCTGTTGCCTCTGGGGACGGTGTACTTTTGCGGGGTTTTTCTTTTGTTTTTATTTTCTTGCCTGGTGGGGGTCTGCATAGTGTGGCTATAGTTCCACTAGTAGTGTTTGGCAGCCCTCTGCTAGGCCCCCGTGCTTGTACACGTCCCGGGGGTTTTCAGTATTAATCTTTACCCTTGTTTTCGGGTTTCTTAACCGGTTAGCAACACCTTGCCCGGGCTTCCCGTAGTTGCTAACCTACGGGCCCTGGAAACCCCTGTCTGGGCTCGGGAGACCATTGCATGTGTCTTCCGGGTACCAACCCGTCTTGTACGGGATCGTTGGTTGCTGTGCCTTTGTCTCTAGGTGACAGTCGCCATTTACCTCCGTCATGCTGCCTGTTGGGTCCCTGACACCTTGACCCGGAGTCTTGCGAGAGAGTTTCTCTGCTTGTTCTCCAGTACTCCTGATGTTATTACTGTTCAGAGTACAGGCGGCATCCGTGTTGCAAGCTAGGTTAGGTTGCTGCAACATGTTCGGTTGGTTTCCCACTCGGATGCCCCGAGGCCGCCCCGTTTTGGTTCGGTGCTGTTCGCCCTCCTCCCTCCCTGTTCCCGGTTCCGGACTGTCTGCGGGTTTCGGGGTCGGGGCGGGGTTTAGTTGGGGCAGAGGCTCGGGCGGTTTTCGGGGGCTGCCCCATTCGGGTTGGGGGACGGAGGTTTTAGAGCCTGTTCCTCCTGCCAAGGCTTCTGGGGCTTACCAGCGGCCCGTTTCTTGCTGCCTTTCCCATGGACTCTTTCTTTTCTTTAAGGGCGGAGGGCTTGGAGGACGGCTCTGCCCCGGGGCCTCTGTTGCTGGTTCCCGGGGCTGTGGGGGATGCCTGCTAGCAGTTCTGGGGCGGTTTGCCCCTGCCGGGGTTTTTCTGCTTTTGGGCGGAGTTTTTAGCCCATCCAGTCTGCTTGCTTCCCACTTTTGCTGGCGTGTTTTGTCTCTTAGCGTCCAGCACAGCCCCTGCTGGCGGCCATTTTCGTCTGCCTGTTTCCCGGCGTGGCCACCAGGGCGGCGTTGCGGTTTGTTTACATACGCCTGGGTGTGCGAGCGAGCGTCTGGGGTGAGTTTTTCACCCTTTTTTCAGGGGGTTTTCTTCTCCTGTTGTCGTTTTTTTTTGCTTTTCTGGTGTTTTCTGCCCGTTACTGTTCCTTTGGGTGTTTATTTTCCACCGGGCTTCTGGGCCCATGGGTTTGGGCTCAGTGTTTCTGGCTGTTAGGCTTGCTCCCACACCTTGTCCCTCGGTTTTCGGTCTGTTCTGACTGTTTCCCAGAGGGTTCTGTATGGGGGCTGCGCTTTGCCTTCTGTGGTGTTCTCCGCCGGCAATTGTGGTGGTTTGGCTTCCCCCTGGTTCGATTCTGGGTTCCTTTGGGTTCTTTGGTTTCGTTCCAGAGGTTTCTTCCTCTTGGGCCCCCTTTTTGTGGGTTCAGGGGGCTTTGTTTCCTCATGTGACCTGGTTCTGCCTTCTGGGGTTCCGGGGTCTTCCTGGCTTGCAGACTGCTCTTTTTGGGTCTAGGCACATGTTGTTGTGCTGGGCCTTTGGGGTTTTGCTGTCGAGGTGGGCCTTTTGATGCAGTTTAGTGCCTTCTTTGCCTAGCCGGTGTGGTGCTCTGCCCACTGGTCGGCAACTTGTACTTTACATTTACATTGTATGTACTCGCCTCGTTGTGCTTGCGGGGGTTGAGCTTTAGCTCTTTGGTCCCGCCTCTCAACCGTCGTTCAACAGGTGTACAGGTTCCTGAGCCTGTTGGGCTCTATCATCCCTACACTATAAACTGTGTAGGGAGTCAGCCTCCGCCACATTGCTTCCTAATGCCTGGGTGTACGCTTGTGCATGTGTACGCTGTGTGTGTGTGTGCATGTGTATACATGTCATATCTTGTTTGTGTATATGTATATGCATAATGTGTATGTGTACTTTTATTTATATTTTTTTTTTTTCTCTGTTGGCGGGGTGCTGGGGGAGCAGCTTGCTCTATTGCCTCTCGCATGGTCCCGCTGTTGGTGGGCGCTTTGCGTCGTCTTCCGGCCTCTGGTGGCATCGGTGACGGCTTCTCCCCCTTTTGGGGGGTTCAGAGCTGGCGGGGTGGGCTTCTTCCCCTGCGTTTCGTCGTGTCATCTTCGTGGGTACGTTGGACGTGGTCGGTCCGTCCCATCCTTCTGGGGTCCGGCTTCTGTTGGGGGCCGGGTGCCTGGATGGTGGCCCTGGACCTCCAGGTCACCTCTTGGCGCGTTCCTCCCAGGTTTTTCTGGGTCTGGCACGGTTGGTGGTGGGGCTTCAGGCTGGCTGCTTTTGTTGCCTGCCCTATTTTGTGCTGAGCACTTTGAAATTTTTGCATCTTTCCCGGATCTTGGTTCCCTGTCTGTGTCTGAGATTCGGTGTATGGCCTACCTCGACGTCTGGCTGGTGTGGGCTCCCAGTCAGTCCGCATGTCTGCTCGCCAGGGGTGTGGTTCCTTCCAGATCGCCGGGTTTGGTGTCCTGGTGATCGGGAGGTTTTTCCATATGTTTCCATCCCGGGTTCGGGCCTGGTCCTTGTTTAGGGCTATTGGGCCACTCATTCTTTCCCTCCAGACGTGTTCCTGCAGCTGTGGTCCCGCCTTCGGCGGTGCATGAGACGGTCTCGGGTTGCTCAGCGGTTGCTTGAGCGGTTGTGCGGGAGTCTGAACTTCGCCGTGCTAGTCTACCCGCCGGGTCGGGTTTGGCTGCGGCGTCTGTTTTGGTTCCTTCGGGGATTTCCTTTCCGCCTCTCTCGCGATCGTTGGGTTCTCCCTCCGGGGGTCTTTTGTCGGTTGCTGCGTCACCGGCTTCCTCTTCGGGGTTTTTCAGGGTTCGGTGCCTTGGCGCCTTCCCGAGCCCTCGCTCGTTGTGTTCACGGACGCGTCGTCTCTTGGCTGGGGCTTTGTGACCAGTGCTCACCAGGCAGGCCAGGGACGGTGGGGTTCGTCCTTCCATCGGGCTCACAGCACGGTTCGGGAGTTCGCAGCTGTCTGGTTCGCGCTTCGGAGGATTCGGGTCGCTCGGGGATCGCCCTTTACCTCCGTTTGGACTGTACTCCAGTGGTTCCTTGCCTGAACCGCGGGGGTTCTCTTCAGTCCTTAGCTCTTGGGGTTGGTCCCTGCGAGTGGTTCGTCTGCTGGATTCCCGGGGTTTGGCTCTCCGTGTGGTTCACGTCCGGGGAGTGTCCAACGTTCTGGCGGACGGTCTGTCTCGCTCCCCTGTCCACGGGGTGGACGGTCGACGACGACTCGTTCGTTGGATCTGCCAGACGTACGGTCTCCCAGATGTGGACCTCTTCGCGTCGGCGTGGTCTCGGCGTCTCCCGATGTGACGCCTTCCCCGACTGCGCAGCGTTCGCGGTGGATGCCTTTCGGCGGGACTGGTCTAAGGGGGTTCCCTGTACCTCTTCCCTCCGGTCCAGCTGTTGCTTCGGGTTCTGGTTCGTTTGGAGACATTCCCAGGGAGAGTACTCCTTGTGGCCCATTGGTGGCCGGCCCGGCTTTGGTTTCCGGTGCTGTTGACTCGGTGCCCGAACCCGGGACGTTTACCGCGGCTCCGCCTCTTTCAGCAGGTCGGTCCGATCTGGTACGGGGCTGGTTCGACCTTCTCCTCTGCTCTTCGCGTCTGGGTTTTTTGACGCGGGTGTATCACCAATTCTATGGTGATCAGGTGGCTTCGTTGATGGTGTCCCACCTGAGAGCTTCGTTTCGGCGACAGTATGGATTTCCTGGCGTTCTTTTCGCCATTTTCTGGCTCTTTGTAGGTTGTCTTTTCTTTCGGATCAGGTTGTTTTGTCCTTTCTTTCTTGGCTTGTTCAGGACGGTCGATTGATGCCTGATACTGTCGCCTCGTCTCGTGCGGCGCTGGCGGAGCTGCTCAAGCTAGCTTTCGGGGTCGACGTTACATCCGCCCCGTTTCGTAAGCTTTCCTGTGCTATGTTTCACCTCCGGCCTGCTCATGCGCCTCCTGAGCCGTCCTGGTCCTTGGACCGGGTACTCTTCTATCTTTCCTCTCCTCGGTTTGTGGTGGCCCCTTCGGTTCCTGATTATTTTTCCCAGGCTTTGTTTTTGTTGGCGTTGGCCTCTGGGGGCCGGGTAGGGGAGCTTCATGCCCTCCTCCGGCGCAGGGGTTTCTGCTCTTTTGGTCCTGGGGGTAGGTTTGTCCGTTTGCAGCCTTCGCCTTCTTTTCTGGCGAAGAACGAGACGGCTGCTTTCCGGAGGGGTCCGTGGGTCATTGATGCTTGGTTGGTTCGGCCGGGGGTGCATCATGTGTTGTGTCCAGTTGCGGCACTTCGCCGTTGCTTGCGCGCTTCGGCCGGTATGGCTGGGGATGCGCTTTGGGTTGATCCAGTTTCCCTCGTTCCCTGTTCCAGGGTTCGGGTCTCCCAGGTTGTCTGCAGGGTTATTAAATCTAGCCAGCCTGCGGTCTATCCTCGTGCCCATGACGTTAGGAAGTTTGCGGCTTTGGCTGCTGTGTTGGTAATATGTCTTGGGCACATATTCGGGCGCGTGGTTTTTGGAATCGAACAGGGTCCTGGCCGCCCGTTATTTGGTGAACGTCCGTGCTCCTCGGCGTTCTTGTGTTGCTTTGGGTCGCAGGTTGCAGCCAGTTGTCTCGACTTCGCGTTGAGGAGTTTGTGGCCGCCGCCTCCCGGGTACGTCCCCTTTTTTCCTTCTCTTTGGGTAATTAGCTCCAGGGAGCCGTAGGGGCTCCCCACAGAAAACCAGCGTTGAATGTAATGAAACGCCATTTTCTGGGTGAGCCCCGGAGGCTCCCTGGCTACCCTCCCTCCCGTCCGGTCGGCGGATTTTTCGCGTTGGTTGAAGCCTAGTTTCCGAACTGACGGCAGCCGGCGCGGTGAGGTCCGGGCCCCCCCCTCCCCCTCCCGGGGAGGGGAGGGCTGCGCGGACAACCGGCGCGGCAGTAAAGTGATTGTTTGATTGTTTTCCTTGTGATTGTAGGGAGTTTTTCTACCTCTCTGTTCGGTTTGTTGTAGTTTTCTACCATGTGGGGTTTGTTTTGTTACGCCTACCTTTCTGGGTGCCTAACCCCGGTCGATGGCAGATAAGGAAAACCCCCAACCATATGGGGTTTTCCAGGGCCATTGCTCCCTGAAACCTCTCTGAAGGGGCCAGGTTCTGGCGCTGGTCCCTGGTAGGTCTGAACTCCATAGCTAGTGTCCCGGTCTAACATAACATACATTAGCCCGATAAGCTCCAGGGAGCCTCCGGGGCTCACCCAGAAAATGGCGTTTCATTACATTCAACGCTGGTTTTTTCATTGGTGATTTGCCAGTTTTTGCTTAGGGTTTCTGCCTTTTGCCTTATTAGGTTTGCTTAGGGGTTCTGCCTTTTGTCTTATTAGGTGTGCTTAGGGTGTGTGTGATAGATCCTCCTTGCTGCCCCCCTCTGCTGTACCTTGTGTTTTGGTTGCCTGCGCTGACTGGGTTTACCGGTGTAGTGTATAACTGATATCAACACGAGCGCACTTAACTTTGAAAGAGAAATTGAAAACATGCCCATGCACTCGGCCCCAGGTCCAGACTCATGGAATTCAATATTTATAAAGAAATGCAAAGTGCCGGTAGCACAGGCACTCAGTATAGTGTGGTGGAAGAGCTTGGACACGGGGAGATACCAGATGCACTTAAAGTAGCAGACATAGCCCCTCTACACAAGGGAGGGAACAAAGCATTGCAATGAATTATAGACCAGTTGCACTAACATCGCACATAATAAAGTATTTT
>WNGS01150271.1:76676-87903 GCA_020271785.1 Procambarus virginalis
CTTCTGTTTTTTATTGGAGAGTTATATATCACTATTATCTTTTGCCCTCCTATTGATATGGTGCCTGTTATGCACTCTCTGAACCCTTCTTTCTTATTAGCAGGACAGATTTCCTCCTCCCAGCCTTCCTCAATTATTCCTTATTACAGTGTAGTCCTGGAAAACATTGCCATCATTATGACATTGGTAATTCTAGTTTCAGTGCACACTATTACATTGGGTTATCTTCTGTGCTCCTTCCCCAAGTTCACTTGCTTTACTGTGACACTTGTTGGAGTGCATTACTCTGACGCTAACTTGATTCTGCACAGTCTCACTTATCCGTAACATCAGTTCCACTGGTGTAGGATGTTGCTCTGTGGGCTTATTACCTGGTGTGAAAGATACGTGAATCTGAGGTGGGGGGGAAGGATTATTCTCATTTTACTTTCAATTAAACTGGGAACAGACCAGAGAAATCTGGATTATTCAATTTAGTGGATAAACTCACAAATCTGGCCAAATTCGGAAGAACAGATGCACTTTATATGCTGGTAAAGGCTTTCACGAGATCCAAAACAACTAGCTAAAAACAAATATTTTAATCAAATATGCTAAGAGTTAAACACAGAAATCAAGAAAATCAGTACTTTACCAAATATTCTAGAACAGACAAGTTTCCAAGTCCTCGAGAGCATCTTGAGATTATTGTGATCGAGCTGAAGAGATCTTAAATCAGAAAGAAGGAATACACCTGCTGGTAGTTTCCTCAAGGCGATTGTGGACTAAGATTTAGACGGTGAAGGCACGTCAGGTCTCCAAATGTTGACGGCAGAGATGTTAGGCCAGTTGTTGCTGAAAGCTAGAATTATAACACATGATATTAAAAAAAGAATATGAAATACTGTAATCACCTGTCAACAATGAATGTAATGCTATCAAATTCATCTAATAATACATCATTTTATTGACTGATTCTGAGATTATGTATCCTAAGCATTAGAGGTCATGTGCCACAAAACGACAGCTTTAAAGATAATGATATGCCTTTTTCTGGTGGGTCCATGATGGCTCCCTGTTATTTGCAGCTGCGGGTAGCTCCACACCTATCATATCACTCCATGCTCTCTTAGTTATTAATATAGGCTGGAGACCAGTAGCCAATACCTAGTCCCCTCATAGAGGCACAGAGCAGCCACCAGAGAGTAGAGAGCAAGACAAAACAAACAACAATAAGGAGAAAGAAAAATGGAAAACATGCTGTCCAGCAGTTATGGCATTTCACTGATAGTTTCACCTCCTCGCAAGATGGTAGCAATGGGAGCTGCTGGCTCAGCCACGGTACCTTTCACCCATGACACAACTCACAGTCCCAGTGGCGCAGTGCTAACACTTGCCTGGCGCTTCGTAAGAGTGCCGGGCAGGATATAAACCAAGGCCCTTGGTTCATATCCTGGCTGGGGAGGATTGACTAGACACCAAGCCTTAACTGTACACCTCTGATCATCCAGCAGTAAATGGGTACCTGGTTGTTAAACGATTTGGTGGGTCATATTCCAGGGAAAATAAGGATTAAAGGACCAGCCTGAAATGCTATGCATGTTAGTGGCTTTACAAGAATGTAAGAACTCTTATTTATATAAATAAAATAAAATACAAAAAAACCAGCGTTGAATGTAATGAAACGCCATTTTCTGGGTGAGTCCCGGAGGCTCCCCGGAGCTATCCCAGGCTGATATGCTAATGTCAGACTTTGGCATCAGTCATGTGTATGGAGTTCTTAGGCCTACCGGGAACCACGGCCAGAACCGGGCCCCCTCAGAGAGGCAAGGGGAGCAATGGCCTATAGAAGCCCCCGTGTGGTTGGAAGCATTCTATGTCTGCCATCGACCGGGACAGGCACCCAGAAAGGTAAGCGCCCCAAAACAAACCCCTATTCTGGTTAAAATTGCTACCAAAAGCCGAACTAGTGGATAGAACTCCCCAAAGAAAAACGAGCAAACTAGTGTGACGTCACACGCTGCCGCGCCGCTGTCTGCGCAGCTCCCCCCTCCCCGGGAGGGGGAAGGGGGAGCCCCAGACCCTCCGCGCCGGCTACCCACACCTCAGTTCTTGAGGCTGGATGTCAAAAACGCGAAAAAAACGCCGACCGGAGGGAGGGAGGGATGCCGGGGAGCCTCCGGGACTCACCCAGAAAATGGCGTTTCATTACATTCAACGCTGGTTTTCTGGGGGGAGCCCCGTCGGCTCCCCGGAGCTAACTACCCACAGACGGAAAAAAGAGGGACTTACCCGGGAGGCGGTCGTCGCTCACTCCTCAACTCGAAGCCGAGACAACTGGCTGCAACCGCCGACCCAAAGCAACACAGGCCCGCCGGGGCCCAGGACATTGACAAGGTAACGAGCAGCCAGGACCCTGTTCGACCGCCAAAAACCCCGCGCCCGAATATCAGACCAAGACATATTCCCAAAGACGGCAGCAAGCGCCGCGAACTTCCGAACGTCATGGGCACGGGGATAGACCGCAGGCTGGCTGGACTTAATAACCCTGCGGACGACCTGAGAGACCCGCACCCGCGAACAGGGAAGAAGGGAAACCGGATCAACCCAGAGCGCGTCCCCGGACACAGAAGCCGTGGCGCGCAAATAACGGCGAAGCGCCGCAACCGGACACAAAACATGATGCACCCCCGGCCTGACCAACCAAGCATCAACCACCCACGGACCCCTCCGGAACGCAGCAGTCTCATTCTTTGCCAGAAAAGAAGGAGACGGCTGCAAGCGAACAAAACTACCACCACGACCAAAAGAGCAGAAGCCCCTGCGCCGGAGGAGAGCATGAAGCTCCCCGACCCGACCCCCAGAGGCCAAAGCCAACAAGAAAAGAGCCTTGGAAAAACAATCCTGGACCGAAGGGGCCACAACAAACGAGGAGACGAAAGGAAAGCGAGCACCCTGTCCAAAGACCAGGACGGCTCAGGCGGCGCATGAGCAGGCCGGAGGTGAAACAAAGCACGAGACAGCTTGCGAAACGGCGCAGACGTGACATCGATACCGAAAGCAAGCTGAAGCGGCTCCGCCAGCGCCGCACGATAGGAGGCGACAGTGTTAGGCATAAGATGACGGTCCTGAAACAACCACGAGAGGAAGGACAAGACCACCCGAACAGACAAGGAATGAACACGACGAAGACGCAAAAAGAAAGAGAAGGACCGCCAGGAAACTTCATACTGCCGCCGAGATGAAGCCCGCAGGTGAGACACCAACAAGGAGGCCACCTGATCACCATAGAGATGATGATAAACTCGAGTCAAAAATACCATACGCGAAGACTCGAGGAGAAGATCGAACCAGCCACGTGACGCACCGGCCCGATCTGCTGAAAGAGGCGGAGCCGCGGAAAAACCCTCGGGTTCGGACACCGAGCAACTAGCACCGGAAACCAAGGCTGGGCCGGCCACCAAGGGGCCAGAAGGACAACTCTCCCCTGGTAAGTCTCTAAGCGAGTCAGGACCTGGAGCAACAGCTGAACCGGGGGAAAGAGGTACAGGAACCTCCACCTCGACCAGTCGAGCCGCAAGGCGTCGACCCCGACGGCCTCGCGATCGGGGAAGGGCGCCGCATACACGGGAAGACGCCGCGACCACGCCGACGCGAAGAGGTCCACCTCGGGACGCCCGAACGTCTGGCAAAGCCAGCGGAAGGACTCGTCGTCGACCGTCCACTCCGTGGAGAGGGGAACGAAGCGAGACAGGGCGTCCGCCAAGACGTTGGACACGCCCCGTACGTGAACAGCCAGGAGAGCCAAACCCCGAGAACTCAGCAGACGAGTCACCCGAAGCGACCAACCCCAAAGAGACAAGGACCGCATCGAACCCCCGCGGTTCAGGCAATGAACCACCGGAGAGCAGTCCGAATGGAGCCGGATCGTTGATCCGCGGGCCACCCGAATCCTCCGAAGAGCAAACCACACCGCCGCGAACTCCCGCACCGTGCTGTGAGCTCGACGGAAGGACGGACCCCAACGCCCCTGGCCGGCCTGGTGAGCACTGGTCACAAAACCCCAGCCTAGAGACGACGCATCCGTGTACACATCGAGCGAGGGCTCGGGTAGGCGCCATGGCACCGAACCCCGAAAAACCCGAAGAGGAAGCCGGTGACGCAGCAACCGACGCAAGGCCCCCGGGGGTCGAACCTTGCGATCGCGAGAGAGGCGGAAGGGGTGACCCCGAAGGAACCAGAACAGCCGACGAAGCCAAACCCGACCCGGCGGGTAGACCAGCATCGCGAAGTTCAGGCTCCCGCACAGCCCCTCGAGCAACCGCCGGGTGACCCGAGGGCCCACCAGAAACAGACGAAGGCGGGACCGCAGCCGCTGGAGAGACTCCGGAGGGAGAGACAAGGAGGAGGTGCGAGAGTCCCAAACGAGGCCCAGCCAAGTCCGAACCTGAGAGGGAACCAGATGGGACTTCCTCCAGTTCACCAAGAACCCGAACCCGGCGAGCTGGGAAAGAACCAAATCCCTGGCTAGCAAGCAAGCGGACCGGCTGGGAGCCCAAACCAGCCAGTCGTCGAGGTAGGCCAACACCCGAACTCCTAGGAGACGCAACCGAGCCACGACTACCCGTGTAAGGCGCGTGAACACGCGAGGTGCCAGGTTCAACCCGAACGGGAGACAACGAAAGCGGTAACTCTGACGCCCCACCACAAAACCGAGCCAGTCCCTGAACCGCGGATGAATCGGGACATGCCAATAAGCGTCCCGGAGGTCCAGGGACACCATCCAAGCGCCCGGCTCCAAAAGGAGCCGAACCTGAGACAGCGTAGTCATCCGGAAGGAGGGGCAATGAACCCAGGGGTTCAGACGGGACAAGTCCAGAATGAACCTCAGGTCCGCGCAGTCCCGTTTCGGAACCGGAAACAGACGGGAAACCCATCTGAGGGACGACGTCGTTTCGACGACGCCCAAACGTACCCACTCCAAGACGACGCGACGGAGCGCAGGGGAAGAAACTTGCCCTGCCAGCCCCGACCCCCCCAAAGGGGGAGGGGCCACCCAACGCCACCGCAGACCGCAAGACACGACCTGAAAGGCCCACGAATCGTGGGACCAGGCGCGGGCGAACAGCGCAAGCCGCCCCCCCCTCGCCCCGTCAACGGGGCAAACCGCGAAAGGGCCGGCGACCCTTACGAGACCCAGAACCCCGCACAGAGCGAACACCGCGCCGACCAGACGAGGGCGGGTCCGCAGCAGGAGCCGAACCCGAACCTGACACCAGAGGCCTACCACGACGAGAGGAACCCCGAGCTCTGGCACGACCCTTCCGGGAAGACCCACCCCGGGACCCCCGGAAGACCAACAAGTCCGACATCGGACGACAAGCCGCCGACGCAGCCTGAATAAACTGCGCCACGGCCGACTCCGCAAAAAGAAGAGGACAAAAGGGGGAAGAACGCCTAAGAGCCAGAGCCCAAGCAGATTCCACGGAGGAACCCAGCACCGCCTGCCGACACGCGAGACGGGAAGCATAAAACAGGGAAACCGCATCCCGCAAAATCGGCGTGAACAGCTTCAACAAGGCAGCGAACGAGCGCGCAGCCGAGGACAAGGCGCCGGACCCTGGGACGGACCCAAGCGTCCTCACATCCTCCACGAGCCAATCCGAGGACAGCTCCAGGATGGAAAAGAACCGCAAGGCCGAAGCCAAAAGGCCCCGGGCGCGCAAGTCCTCCGCAACAAGCGCCGCCGAAAGGACGGGAACCTGCACATGGAGCTGAATAACGCCCACATCGCGGGGGAGGGCAGGGGCAAACAAGCACTCATTCAGGTACTCAAGCTCGCCCCCCAGGAAAACCTGAATCACCGTGGAAGCTTCCCGCCACTCCAACGTGCGGGAACGACAGAAGGAATGCCAGGAATCCAAAACAAGCAAGGGGCAGGCTGCTAGCCAGGAAGACTCCGGAACCTCGTAACGGAGCCAGAAAGGGAACGAAGTCCCAAACCTGAACTCAGAAGGATCCAGTTCCGAGGCATAATCCGGGTCCCGCAGGAGGTAAGCTGCAAAGGCCGCTCGCACCTCACCAGGTTGGATGCGATAAGCCGAAAACCTCCGGAAAGACGGAACCGACGAACCCGGGGGAACACGGAACCGAACCCGGGGAGGGGCCGACACCAAATCCAACTCGTACGCAGAGGGGGGAAAAGAGAACCCCACTCCTTGTAACAATAAGCCCCGCTCAGAGGGAAGAAAAACCCAGGCGGGGTCCAGCGGAGCCCAAGGCCCCCAAGTCAGCCCCTCCCCAGCCTCGAGGTCCAACACCACAGGACCCGAGGCCGAGTCCTCTCCCCAAGCCCCGACCCCACAAGACAAGGACGGAGCAGCCGGAACAGCTGAAGGAAGGGGGGCCCACTGGTCAGACCCCGAAGCTTCGGCCGGGAGACAAGACTCGAATGCCTCTGCCGCTCCCCCGGAAGGGGCACCCCCCGAAGCTGCCCGAGTCTCAAGATCAAGTAACCCCTGCTCCGACCCCGAAACCCTCAGACGTTTCGGGGCTGGAAGCAAGGGGGGGGGGACCAGAATGAGCAGTAGGGGAAGGACGAGGAGGCGCGGACTGAACCAGGATCGAAGCGACCCCCACCCCCAAGTCCGGGTCACGAAAAGCAAAGCGGGGCAGCCCCGGGGCATCCGGGTGAGCAACCAACCTAGCGCGTTGCAACAGACGAAACCTAGACTGCAACGCACGCGCCGCCTGTACCCGAAGAGAATCATCAGAGGATTGGGTAAATTGAGTCACAAGCAAGCAGCAACACTCACAGGACTCAGGGTCGAAAGTATCACCGACCCAACAGGCAGCATGGCAGAGGCAAAAACAATGAGGGTCACCCTGAGACAAAGGGACCGAGCAACCCGCAAACTCGCACACAGCGAGTGGGGACTCCGGGGTCACATCCATCGGACCCACGCGCCCCCTAGGGGATTCCCAGGGTCCTGAGCGTTTACTTTAAGAGGACTCGCGCTCAGGTAGTCCCAGGCAGGGAGCTGCTAACCGGCGCCCAAAACTACCAATCGAACTTCTATAGCTGTACCCCAGGGACGTGTACACTCACGGGGACCTAGCAGGGGGCGCCATCGAGTATAACCGTGAAAGGGTTAGAACTAAGGAATGAATATGAGAGAACCCCCCACCAGGCAAAAACAAAAAGAAAAACAAAACCCCGCAAGAGGACAGCGAGCCCCAGGGAACAGAGCCGGCCGCTATGTCGGGAATACAAGCTGTGCAGCACCCTGCGCCCCTACCAGTGCAAACTGCCTCTTACCTGCCAGTAACAAGGGAGAACAGAACACCCAAGAGCCCAACAGGCGGCCGAAAAACCGAAAAAGGTAAAACGGACCAGCAGAGGCAGATCCCAAGGAGCCTGTGGAAGGTGGCCCCAAGCCCCAAGGGTAGTACTTACAGGGCACCTAGGGAAGGAAACCCTAGGCGCATGCAGCCCGAGTACTAAAAATTACTCCTGGCTCTCGCACCCAGAAAACAAACACCACACGCAAGCACAGTGTTGTAGCGAACACCGGAGCCAGAGCACACGACCTTCGCCTATAGCATCAGCCTCAAGAACTGAGGTGTGGGTAGCCGGCGCGGAGGGTCTGGGGCTCCCCCTTCCCCCTCCCGGGGAGGGGGGAGCTGCGCAGACAGCGGCGCGGCAGCGTGTGACGTCACACTAGTTTGCTCGTTTTTCTTTGGGGAGTTCTATCCACTAGTTCGGCTTTTGGTAGCAATTTTAACCAGAATAGGGGTTTGTTTTGGGGCGCTTACCTTTCTGGGTGCCTGTCCCGGTCGATGGCAGACATAGAATGCTTCCAACCACACGGGGGCTTCTATAGGCCATTGCTCCCCTTGCCTCTCTGAGGGGGCCCGGTTCTGGCCGTGGTTCCCGGTAGGCCTAAGAACTCCATACACATGACTGATGCCAAAGTCTGACATTAGCATATCAGCCTGGGATAGCTCCGGGGAGCCGACGGGGCTCCCCCCAGAAAAAGGCAAAGCTTAGCACCTGAAGGAGACGAGAGAATCAACCTTGGACCCACAAAGGAGGGTGCCATGGTGGCTCCTTGTTTATATTTCACCTCAGAGAGCAAAATCAAATGGCACACACACTAGGAAATGATTTAGGCAGAAGCCAGGAATCCCAGAAAAAGCTTAGCACTGAGTAACAGAAAACAGAGCAGGCAAACCTGCAAACACCTGAAGAGCACCAACCCACAGGACATCCAAATAGAACGACCTAAAAGATGACCCAAGACAACAAAACCGTCCACTGGAACAAAAGGGAACAAAACCAGGCCCCACAAAATCCCAGAGTTGAATGTAATGAAATGCCTTTTTCTGGAGGCATTTCATTACATGCCTCCAGAAAGGATCCTCCTTCCTATTTCATTAGGAAGGGATCTCAGTGGTTCCTTGTAGCTAACTGAACTGAGATAACTCCACACCTGCAAGTCACATCAGCCCTTGCGAGTCATAAAATCCTACGGCAGACCCTGATCATGAATCCCCTGCAGACTCAGGCCAGGCTCAGTGAGCAGGGGATTCATGATCACCCTCACTGAAAAAAAAAATATAAAAGAAAGTAAAGCAAAACCCAACTGCAAGGTTCACAGGAAGTAAACAAACAATGCAACAAACAACTCTGCAAACAATCCACCTAGTAGTTAGATCATGCCCACTGCCCAGTACAGGAACGCTGAGTCAAAAGGAGAGGCCTTGGAGGGAGGGATTGGCTGGAAGGAAGAAAACCCTGAATCTTTGGCAAGACAAGGTGACATAATCAGCAAGTTTCCCAAAAGTATTGGAGAGGACAAGAGGAACAGGAAATAGTTGTAGACTTCAGCAGCATTAGAAGCAGGAGAAGTGTGAACCAGATTACCATAAAGAGTGTTAGTTTGTAGAAAGGTGAGTTTTATGTCAAGAGGACGAAGGGTATTAGTAAGAGTTTTGAGTTCACATATGAAGGGAAGGCAGAGCACAGTGCTAATAGTGTTGGAAATAGGTTTAGAATGAAAGAAATTACATTTAGCTTGAGAATAGACACAGTTGATACAATGTAAAGGGTAACCAAGGGAGAGAAAGATTTATAAATAAAGGAAATTTCAGAATCAAGAAACTGAGGGTTACTGATGCGTAGAGAGCGGAGGAAGAGCGAGATGAGGACACTTTTCTTAACAGGAGGATGATGGTAGGAAAAGAAGTGAATGTACATACCACTATGCATGGGTTTGCGGTAGACTGAGAAAGAGAACTCTAACACAGAGCATGGAACGGGGGCCCAAGACCCCTTGGGCGAGAACAAAGCCAAGCTACGAAGCTCTCCAACAGGAGTGAGACCTAAACATCCCAGGAAAGATAACCCTGACATGAAAGGGAAGTACTTACAGGGCACCTAGGGAAGGTAGCCCTAGGCACATGCAGCCCAACGTACCAGAGAACACCTGGCTGCCACACCACACAAAGCTGGCAAAGCCACAAACGCGCTAGTTGGAGGACGATTTGCTTGTTTCATTTTCTTTTGGGGGTGTTCCTTTCTATATTTGGATGTAGATTACAAATTTCACCAGCTGGAGGTTTGTATTGTTATGCCTACCTTTCTAGGGGTATACCCAAGTCGATGGCAGACATGACATACTCTGCAATGCATAGGCAATATGCAATTCATATGCATATGCAATGTAATGCAGGGAGCATATGGCCATTGCTCCCTGTGCCTCTCTGGGTGGGGCCAGGATCTGGCTCGTGGTCCCCGGTAGGCACTAGAACTCTAGGGACTGATGACATCAAACTAATATGGCACATGTCAGTTTGGAAAGCTTCAGGGAGCCGATGGGTCTCCCCACAGAAAACCAGAGAAGAAAAGAATGAAACATTGAAATAATTGTGAAAAATGATATTCGTGGCAACTGCCACCCTCAGAGTGGTGAGTGTCCGAACACCTCATCACTCGGCTTGCATAAATTGCTCAACTTCTTGGCTCCATCATGTCTAAAATATGTTACATAACATATTTTAGTTTAGTTTCCCATGGACAGATACAGCATTTTAACAATACTGTATAAGAAGAGAGAATAATTTTTTTAAATAATTTTTTTTGTCGGCGCACCGTGGGGGTGTAATATTAAAATGCGGCGCACTGCAGTGGTTAAGAACCTTTGATTCTATAGCAGGTAAATGTGTGTGTTTCATGTGAAGGCAGGGAGGATGGTGCCTGGCCCCCTTTCTGCCCCCTTATCTCATCCACCTCAAGAACATCGCTAAGCTGCCAATTTTGAAAATTTTAACTTCTTCCTACTTGTCAAGATTCTTATTGCAGGTCAGAATTCAAAGAGTGTACCATTTCATCATATAACCCTTAACTCTTAAATAAGTAATTCTTTTCAGGCTATTCAACCAAAATGTGCATTAAAGTTGCTTACTATGTACTTACATCTAAAACTTGGAGAGAGAGAAGATTGTTGATCTTTGGAGATATACTGCTAATACGGTTAGATGAAAGATAAAGCTTTGTGAGGTCGGTCTGCTCCCACCAGCGATCATCATCACTGCCATCCATCGTCATACTCATTGTCAACTTCTTGGCCTCTTCACCATCCATCTCATGTATGTGATATACTTTATCAGGCACTGAAAATAAACACAAATTACACAAATACTTTAGTAACCTTATAGTACTTTGGGTTTCTATAATCAGTACACTACAATTCTCTGATGTTACAGCAATCTTTGGAATACCATGCTGTACTCTTCAATTATTTAAATTTGTTGAAGTGTGTGCAATATAGGCAGTATTGCAGACACTTTAGTACTGAAATATGCAGTACTGTATATATCAAATTTTTGTCTGTCAGTCTGTGAGTAATTATGCAAGTATAGTTACAAGATGGCAGCTACTCTCATGGTGTCTGTTATCACTAGGCTTTTAGGCCTTGGCATAACTTTATTGAAATAGCATGAGGTTATCTTGAGATGATTTCTTGAGGTTATCTTGAGATGATTTCTTGAGGTTATCATGATTTCACGAGTTTAATATAATTACCCCAGTGTAGTTACAGGACGAGCGCTACACTTGTTGTGTCCTGTCTTCCCAGTAGATGCTATGAAACTACTGATACGGTTTTGGCCTCCACCACCTTCTCACTTAACCGTGTACCACTCTGTTTGCAAAAGCAAACTTTCTAATGTTTTTCAACAGCTTGTT
>WNGS01150271.1:102064-144341 GCA_020271785.1 Procambarus virginalis
CTTCAAACTCTCACTGCTTTTTGTCTTGGTAATTCAAACATGCCATGGCGATAAATGTTATTAATAAGTTTAATTATTAATATCTTAATTATAAATTATATCAATTTCAAGTTAATAATAAGGGGTAATAAACATAGGTGGAAGTTTTACCCTGGGTAAAATAACTTAATAACATTAACATTGTAAGTTAACAATGCACTGTACTTGTTGAATTAAAATAACTTAAAAGTTTAACATCGTGAGATTAACCTTGTATATTGAACTTGGTAAGTGTAACTTGGGTAAATTCCAGAGAGTAAGTCTAACAATGGAGACGTACATTGGTGAAAGTGCTACCTTGGGTCAAATAATAATGTAATACAGTAACATTGTATGAAGTTAACACTGTACTGCTTGAGCCCGGCAAAACCTCCCCCGCGCACCCCCAACAATATCTTGTGCTACCTGCTCCCAATTCAATTTCTCTTTGAGTATATCCTTGGATTGTCAATAAGCAGTCTGAGAGCAATAGTACACCAAGAACTTTAACTAAATCTTGTAGATCTGAGGCAAAGTGAAATCGACACCAGTACAGTATTTCCATCTATCATCATACTATCAAGCAAGAGGAGCTACACATTTATTTATTTATTTATTTATTATTTATTTATTTATATACAAAAAGGTACATTGGGTTTATGAGAGTACAGAGCATTGATTTTTACATTCTTTTAAAGCCACTAAAACACACAGCATTTCAGACAGGTCCTTAATCTATGGATCATTCAATGAAATCAGCAGACTTCTAGATGTTGCTACTGCTCGACTTAGACTCGGTTACAAGTATCTCTGGGAATTCTCATTATCAGCTGATGTAGACCTGACCAAATGTAAACTGTGTCAACAAAATTATTCGCACATCCTCCGTCACTATGTGATGGAGTGTGAAAAGATACGTAAATTCAGAGATAATTCTATAACAAATGTTTCGGAGATGTGTAAATATTTAATTCAAAATGATCTGCTACTAGAAATCTTAGCCAAATATCCCCAGTTTGCTGACTGTAGGTAGTAACTAAGTGATTGTAACTATCCACCGCTACCCACTGGATGGGGGGCGGTGTGCAGGACAAACATATCAATTGTGACACTAGCTCTCCACATATGTCAGTTGCTTAATTTAGAAACTGTACTTGTGGTTGGTCTCGAGCCCATTGATGATGTGACGATGTGCATTGAATTTTGAAACGAGCTCATCAAGATTGTAACTTGCTTAGCTAAATGAATTGTGGGGTTCAGTCCCTGAGCCTATTATGTGCCTCTGTAACCCTTTCCACTACCGCCCACAAGATGGGTATGAGGTGCAAAATAAACGAACTAAACTAAAACTACCCGCTCCCCCAATATTAGTACATACATCTTCACCAGTGTAATCATCTCCATCAATGTACAGTATTTTGTAGTTATTTTGTTGAACTAAAATTCTGCTACACTTTACTTATTCATCTTACCTTATCTGTTACATTAAGGACCTGCCCGAAATGCTATCGTCTTAGTGGCTTTGCAAGAATGTAAGAACACCAATGTTATGTAATCTCACAAACTAATGTACCTTAGTGTATAAAAAATAAACAAACAAATAAATAAAATAAATGTTGTATCATGGGAAAAGTCAGTGTTGGTCTTGCTAGGAGTAACCTAGGAGGCTTCCTGTCCCTGATAACTGGAAACCATTGCATTAGGAGTATAAGGAATTATGAAAATATAGGCCAGTGGGCCTAATTTGCACTGGATCAATGGTCTTTCAGCAGTAAATCAGGTTTGGCTTGGATCAGATTAACTCTTGATAGTGTACTGGTGTCATTGGACCACGGCACGTACTGGTGTTACTGGGCCACGGCACGTACTGGTGTCACTGGACCACGGCACGTACTGGTGTTACTGGGCCACGGCACGTACTGGTGTCACTGGACCACGGCACGTACTGGTGTCATTGGACCACGGCACGTACTGGTGTTACTGGGCCACGGCACGTACTGGTGTCATTGGACCACGGCACGTACTGGTGTCATTGGACC
Source organism: Procambarus virginalis (assembly GCA_020271785.1). Classification (NCBI taxonomy): domain Eukaryota; kingdom Metazoa; phylum Arthropoda; class Malacostraca; order Decapoda; family Cambaridae; genus Procambarus; species Procambarus virginalis. The sequence continues at coordinate 104,122 of WNGS01150271.1, forward strand.
ACGGCACGTACTGGTGTTACTGGGCCACGGCACGTACTGGTGTTACTGGACCATGGCACGTACTGGTGTTACTGGACCATGGCACGTACTGGTGTTACTGGACCATGGCACGTACTGGTGTTACTGGACCATGGCACGTACTGGTGTTACTGGACCACGACACGTACTGGTGTCATTGGACCACGGCACGTACTGGTGTTACTGGGCCACGGCACGTACTGGTGTTACTGGACCATGGCACGTACTGGTGTTACTGGGCCACGGCACGTACTGGTGTTACTGGGCCACGGCACGTACTGGTGTTACTGGGCCACGGCACGTACTGGTGTTACTGGACCATGGCACGTACTGGTGTTACTGGGCCACGGCACGTACTGGTGTTACTGGACCATGGCACGTACTGGTGTTACTGGACCACGGCACATACTGGTGTCACTGGACCACGGCACGTACTGGTGTCACTGGACCATGGCACGTACTGGTGTCACTGGACCATGGCACATACTGGTGACACTGGACCATGGCATGTACTGGTGTTACTGGACCATGGCACGTACTGGTGTTACTGGACCATGGCACGTACTGGTGTTACTGGACCATGGCACGTACTGGTGTTACTGGACCATGGCACGTACTGGTGACACTGGACCACGGCACGTACTGGTGTCATTGGACCACGGCACGTACTGGTGTTACTGGGCCACGGCACGTACTGGTGTTACTGGACCATGGCACGTACTGGTGTTACTGGGCCACGGCACGTACTGGTGTTACTGGGCCACGGCACGTACTGGTGTTACTGGGCCACGGCACGTACTGGTGTTACTGGACCATGGCACGTACTGGTGTTACTGGACCATGGCACGTACTGGTGTTACTGGACCACGGCACGTACTGGTGTTACTGGACCACGGCACGTACTGGTGTTACTGGACCACGGCACGTACTGGTGACACTGGACCATGGCACGTACTGGTGTTACTGGACCATGGCATGTACTGGTGTTACTGGACCACGGCACGTACTGGTGTCACTGGACCATGGCACGTACTGGTGTCACTGGACCATGGCACGTACTGGTGACACTGGACCATGGCACGTACTGGTGACACTGGACCATGGCACGTACTGGTGTCACTGGACCATGGCACGTACTGGTGTTACTGGACCATGGCACGTACTGGTGTCACTGGACCATGGCACGTACTGGTATTACTGGACCATGGCACGTACTGGTGACACTGGACCATGGCACGTACTGGTGACACTGGACCATGGCACGTACTGGTGTCACTGGGCCACGGCACGTACTGGTATTACTGGACCATGGCACGTACTGGTGTTACTGGGCCATGGCACGTACTGGTATTACTGGACCATGGCACGTACTGGTGACACTGGACCATGGCACGTACTGGTGTTACTGGACCACGGCACGTACTGGTGTTACTGGGCCACGGCACGTACTGGTGACACTGGACCATGGCACGTACTGGTGACACTGGACCATGGCACGTACTGGTGTCACTGGACCATGGCACGTACTGGTGACACTGGACCACGACACTTACTGGTGACACTGGACCATGGCACGTACTGGTGTCACTGGACCATGGCACGTACTGGTGACACTGGACCACGACACTTACTTGTGACACTGGACCATGGCACATACTGGTGACACTGGACCACGGCACGTACTGGTGTCACTGGACCATGGCACGTAATGGTGTCACTGGACCACGGCACGTACTGGTGACACTGGGCCACGGCACGTACTGGTGTCACTGGACCATGGCACGTACTGGTGACACTGGACCACGACACTTACTGGTGACACTGGACCATGGCACATACTGGTGACACTGGACCACGGCACGTACTGGTGTCACTGGACCATGGCACGTAATGGTGTCACTGGACCACGGCACGTACTGGTGACACTGGGCCACGGCACGTACTGGTGTCACTGGACCATGGCATGTACTGGTGACACTGGACCACGGCACGTACTGGTGTCACTGGGCCACGGCACATACTGGTGTTACTGGGCCATGGCACGTACTGGTGTTACTGGACCACGGCACGTACTGGTGTTACTGGGCCACGGCACGTACTGGCGTTACTGGGCCATGGCACGTACTGGTGTTACTGGACCACGGCACGTACTGGTGTTACTGGACCACGGCACGTACTGGTGTTACTGGGCCACGGCACGTACTGGTGTCACTGGACCATGGCACGTACTGGTGTCACTGGACCACGGCACGTACTGGTGACACTGGACCACGGCACGTACTGGTGTCACTGGGCCACGGCACGTACTGGTGTTACTGGGCCACGGCACGTACTGGTGACACTGGACCATGGCATGTACTGGTGACACTGGGCCACGGCATGTACTGGTGTTACTGGACCATGGCATGTACTGGTGACACTGGGCCACGGCATGTTCTGGTGTCACTGGACCATGGCATGTACTGGTGTCACTGGACCACGGCACGTACTGGTGACACTGGACCATGGCACGTACTGGTGTCACTGGACCACGGCACGTACTGGTGTTACTGGGCCACGGCACGTACTGGTGTTACTGGCCATGGCATGTACTGGTGTCACTGGACCATGGCATGTACTGGTGACACTGGACCACGGCACGTACTGGTGTTACTGGACCATGGCATGTACTGGTGTCACTGGACCATGGCATGTACTGGTGACACTGGACCACGGCACGTACTGGTGACACTGAACCACGGCACGTACTGGTGACACTGGACCATGGCACGTACTGGTGACACTGGACCATGGCACGTACTGGTGTTACTGGACCATGGCACGTACTAGTGACACTGGACCATGGCACGTACTAGTGACACTGGACCACGGCACGTACTGGTGACACTGGACCATGGCACGTACTGGTGTCACTGGAAAATTGGCACGTACTGGTGACACTGGACCACGGCACGTACTGGTGTCACTGGACCATGGCACGTACTGGTGACACTGGACCACGGCACGTACTGGTGTCACTGGACCACGGCACGTACTGGTGTCACTGGGCCACGGCACGTACTGGTGTTACTGGACCATGGCACGTACTGGTGTCACTGGACCATGGCATGTACTGGTGTCACTGGACCACGGCACGTACTGGTGTCACTGGACCACAGCATGTACTGGTGTCACTGGACCACGGCACATACTGGTGTCACTGGACCACGGCATGTACTGGTGACACTGGACCACGGCACATACTGGTGTCACTGGGCCACAGCACGTACTGGTGACACTGGACCACGGCACATACTGGTGTCACTGGACCATGGCACGTACTGGTGTCACTGGACCACGACACATACTGGTGTCACTGGACCATGGCATGTACTGGTGTCACTGGACCATGGCACGTACTGGTGTCACTGGACCATGGCACGTACTGGTGACACTGGACCATGGCACATACTGGTGTCACTGGACCATGGCACGTACTGGTGACACTGGACCATGGCACATACTGGTGTCACTGGACCATGGCACGTACTGGTGTCACTGGATCACGGCACATACTGGTGTCACTGGACCACGGCATGTACTGGTGACACTGGACCATGGCACATACTGGTGTCACTGGACCACGGCATGTACTGGTGTCACTGGACCATGGCACGTACTGGTGTCACTGGACCACGGCACATATTGGTGTCACTGGACCATGGCACGTACTGGTGTCACTGGACCATTGCACATACTGGTGTCACTGGACCATGGCACGTACTGGTGTCACTGGACCACGGCACGTACTGGTGTCACTGTACCATGGCACGTTCTGGTGTCACTGGACTACGGCACATACTGGTGTCACTGGACCACGGCACGTACTGGTGTCACTGGACCATGGCACGTACTGGTGTCACTGGACCACGGCACGTACTGGTGTCACTGGACCACGGCATGTACTGGTGTCACTGGACCACGGACATGTACTGGTGACACTGGACCATGGCATGTACTGGTGACAGTGGACCATGGCACGTACTGGTGTCACTGGACCATGGCATGTACTGGTGTCACTGGACCACGGCATGTACTGGTGACACTGGACCATGGCATGTACTGGTGACACTGGACCACGGCATGTACTGGTGTCACTGGACCACGGCATGTACTGGTGTCACTGGACCATGGCATGTACTGGTGTCACTGGACCATGGCATGTACTGGTGATATTCGAACCCCAGTTGGAAACAGACCCAACTATAGGATGGGTTAACCCAAGTATCGCGCTTCTAAAAGGGTCGCCCATGTTGGAAAAGACGAACGCTGAAAGAATATTGTTGAAAACATCTTGATAACTTAATAAACCAAAATTATTTATTAGTCAGAAGAAAGACAGAAACGCGATCTATATGTAAAACCTCTATCAGACAAATATTTTAAGTAAAACCGAAGATATTTGTAGTTGTAAAAAGGGGCAGTTTTCATCGCTCGTCGAGCTCGAAAACCGCAGCATTCATCTCAGAACCATGCCTATTTCACGCTGATTCCTTAATAAACATGAGATTTTTATATGTCACAAGAAAGACAGATATATAACCTTCATTCTAAATACCTTACTATTGTCATATTTAAATTTAAAGCGAAGATACGTGTACTTTTATAATAGCCGAGCTCCGATCCCGGACAGATCGATCGACGAAGCAACTCTCTCTCAGAACAATGCTTATTTCACGTAAATTTGTAAATAATCGTAAATTTTTATATGCCTCAAGAAAGATAGGAATATAAGGCTCATTTTAAACACTTTATTATAGACATAATTAAAGTTCTAATTAAGATTCATGTGTTTTAATAGTCGCCGAGCTCCGACCCCCGTACAGACTGAACGACAGAGCAACTCTCTCTCAGAACAATGTTTATTTTACGTAAATTCGTTAATAAACACAAATGTTTTATATGTCTTAAGAAAGATAGAAATATAAGCATTATTTTAAATACATTACATTAGACATATTTAAAGCTCAAGTGAAGATATATATGTTTTATAGTGGCGTTCAGTAGCTTTTCGGTCATGGAGTGCAGACGCCTACGCACTTGCAAATATATTGTGTAATTAACAAAGATACGCTAATAAAGCCTAAAATATTACATGCCTTCAGAAAGACTGAGCTATAATCATTATTGTGAGTGCACCAAAGGAAATATATCATGTTGGAGACCAATGATATAGCAATTTTAATTTAAGTTTCGACTCCCGCCCGGGCGAGAGAGATGGGGCGACTCTCGCCCCATCTATTGGAGATTCTGTTTACCTAAAGACCCAAAGCTACTCAAACCCTCCTAGCATTACGTAAGTAATGAAGTAATATGGTATATTTACTCACTATAATGTGGATGCTGGATGCAGAACATGAGAAAACATAATTTTACTCTGAAAAAATATAATTTCATAACAAAATAAGATGTAAATATGTAATATCAAAGGAAGTCGATGGTCCAAGTAACACTGTCGTGGAGCGACTTATCCAAGATATATTGCTCTCTGGAAAGTGTTTGCTGGCATACCAGCCTTCTGTGCACAGTGATCCAGTCGTCGAACTTCTCTGCTCAAATTATCGCAAATTTAATTTATGATGTTAACAAGGAGAATGCGTATTTTTAACCAAATCAAACATAACTAGCCAGAAAACGTTAAAGATTACTTAAAAATACATGGCTGGAAGTTAAATTGCGTTCGCTACTTAAACTATCATGTACTGTATTTATGTAAAATCTCCCTGTTTCTTCGCACATGGAACACGGAACCTTACACGCTCTCTGATTTACTGTTTAATAGAGATTCACAAATAAAGCTTATGATTGTATACGTTATCAAAAGGCAGTGACAAAGTCATTTTTGCGTTTTAATCACAGAGATTAGATCTTATTGAGATAGGAAAGATATTCATATTTTAAAGAAGGTTTTTGAACCGTCGCTCTCCCTATCGATAGGAACTAACTTTTTTTGTTATTATTAACAAGCTTAAGTATACACAGCAATGTGTTGCTACCCTATTCTATATGAAAGATTACACAGTTTATATAAAAAACTAGCTATAAGTTCATCTAATATTCCCATCTCACAGGATGGTTAGTTATACATGGAATCAGGGGATAAAATACCAGCCTCAATAAAAAAAATCAACTCTGACTAACAATCAGGTGAGAACATAAAATGTAAGGCTGATCTATTAGCCTCCGTTAGCAAAATCTGGGTACAGCATAAGAATATCTTCCATATTCCTAAGTGTATGAAGTAATTACAGAGTTCAAAGTACCTTATACCATTTGGCATGAAGTCACTTATAACAGGGCAATCACAGATATAGTGTTGGTGAGTATGTCCCAGCTCTTGTTCACATAGTTTACAGTAGGAATATTCACCATTGGGGGCCATTCATTACCTGCAGCCACCTGCGATACATATCGATATCCTAGCCTAATTCTGGCAATTACCATGTCACACTGTCATTGTGACACTAGTGGAAGTTTTATGCTGTCCGTTCATATAATTCTCGGTTCTAAACATGTTTAGTTATTTTAGTTTATATATTATGCACCCCATACCCATCTTGTGGGCGGTAGTGGAAAAGGTTACAGAGGCACATAAACATGTCATATCTCTTTATACTCTTGCTTTCTGGCTTTTGTGTTCAGTGACTGCTCTTCTGTCTTCCCTAATTACCTAAAATATTGCGGCTTTGACAGAAGAAATTGGAATGCCCATATCCCACTCAATTTCAGGCTTATCACATTCAGTTTTAGCTGCCTTGTTTGTGTCATCATGCTGGACCNATATATATATATATACAGTGGTACCTCGGAATACGAGTGTCCCTGTATACGAGTTTTTCGGAATACGAGCAGGATTTCCTCGGAAAATGTGTCTCGGAAGGCGAGGGTTACCTCGGGACACGAGTTTGTTGATACGCGTCCAGGCTGACCTAGCGCGTGGTGGCCGCGTGTGGCTGGCGATCGTCGCCCCTCCGCCCGTCCCCCCTCAGTTTACCATTGTCTCGCGCTCAGTGACTACCTCTCATCAATTCTTCGCGTGGATTTTCAGTGTATTGTTGGATTTTTGGTGATTTGACTATACAATTTGTTATTATATATCTCACCATGAGTCCCAAGAAAGCCAGTGGTAAGGATAAAGGCCAGAAAGCCCATGTGAGGATGACAATAGAGGAGAAACAAGAGATAATTCGGAAGCATGAGAACGGTACACGTGTTATTGAACTTTGTAGGCAGTACAACAAAGCCACATCAACAATATGCACTATACTTAAGAAGAAAAATGAGATTATGAGTGCTAAAGTGGCAAAAGGAGTAAGAACAATAACGAAACAAAGACCACAAATACTTGAAGAAGTGGAAAAGTTGTTATTAATTTGGATACACGACAAGGAGTTAAGGGGAGATAGTGTTTCGGAGGCCATTATTTGTGAGAAAGCCAGGGTATTGCACGAAGACCTTCTAAAGAAAACCCCTGGAACGAGTGATGCAGAGACGAAAGAGTTTAAGGCAAGCAGGGGCTGGTTTGAAAAATTTAGGAGGAGGAGTGGTATCCATAGTGTTACAAGGCATGGGGAGGCAGCCAGCGCAGACAAACCAGCCGCTGGACGATTTATTGAGGAATTTAAAGAGTTTGCAGAGGCTGAGGGATACCTACCGCAACAAGTGTTTAATTGTGACGAAACAGGACTGTTTTGGAAAAGAATGCCTAAGAGGACATACATTACCAAGGAGGAAAAATCCTTGCCCGGACACAAGCCTATGAAAGATAGGTTTACGCTTATGTTGTGTTCAAATGCGAGTGGCGATTTGAAAATTAAACCCTTACTAGTGTATCATTCTGAAAATCCAAGGGTTTTCAAACAGTATAAAGTGCAGAAAACCCATTTGTGTGTGATGTGGAGGTCTAATAAAAAAGCATGGGTGACTAGGCTTATTTTTTCGGAGTGGGTGAATGAAGTGCTGTGCCCTACCATAGAAAAATATCTGCAGGAGAAACATTTGCCACTCAAAGCCGTGCTTCTCCTCGACAATGCTCCTGCTCATCCTCGAGGCTTGCAAGATGATGTGTTGCCCCGATACAATAAATTCCTCACAGTTAAATTCCTTCCTCCTAACACCACTTCTTTAATTCAGCCTATGGACCAGAAAATCATAGCGAATTTTAAGAAACTTTATGAAAGGGCACTTTTCCGAAAATGTTTTGAAGTGACTGAAGCCACAAACCTCACCCTCAAAGAGTTCTGGAAAGACCATTTTAACATTTGTAGTGCCTTAAAACTCGTTGACAAAGCCTGGCAAGAACTGACTCAAAGAACCCTGATCTCTGGCTGGAGAAAATTGTGGCCTGAATGTGTGAGAGAATTAGACTTTGAGGGGTTTGAGCCTATAAATGATGCGCCTATTGTTGAGGAAATTGTTACTCTGGGCCAGCAAATGGGCTTGGAATTGGATAGTGATGATGTGGAGGAGTTGGTGGAAGAACACAACGAAGAACTGACCACCGAAGAACTCCAAGCCCTTCAACAGGAACAGCAAGACAACGCAGATGAAGATTCTTCAGTGGAGGAGGAGGAGGCAGCAGCGGATGTCCCTTCTGCAGTATTGAAGAAGGTGTGTCAGATGTGGGAAGAGATTCAAACAATTGTTGAAAAGACTCACCCAGAGAAAGCTGTAGTAGGCCGTTGCCTTAATCTTTTCAATGACAATGTGTTGCCTTACTACAGAGAGAGCTTGCGAAGAAGGGAAAAGCAAGCTTCCATGGACAGATATCTGGTGAGAAAATCGAGCAGTGAGCCTCAGCCAGGACCTAGTGGCACTCAGATAAAACGTCCCAGGGAGTGCACACCTGAAAGGTCCTCATTGCCTGATGTGATAATGGAAGGGGACTCCCCTTCCAAACAGTAACTCCTCTCCTCCTCCCCTCTCCTCACCATCTTCCATATGCCTACAGCATTCATCAGCAAGGTAAGTAATAACTTGAACATAGTTTTGTAGGTTTATTTAGATGAATTAGGTATAAAAATTTAGTTTGATATGGGGTTTCTGGGGTAGTCAGGAACGGATTAATTCATTTCCCATTATTTCTTATGGGGAAATTCGCTTCAGAATACGAGTTTTCGGAATACGAGGCGTCTCCAGGAACCAATTAAACTCTTAAACCGAGGTACCACTGTATATATATTTTATATATATATATATATATATATATATATATATATATATATATATATATATATATATATATATATATATATATACAGTATATATATATATATATATATATATATATATATATATATATATATATATATATATATTAGGGGTACCACCTCTGGTGCAATTGCAGGGACCCACATCCTCGAAGAAGAAACAAAGAGCATTCAGAGAAGATCTTGTGGATTCTCACTGAATACTTAATTCTTTTCTTCTCCTACCACCCCTATTATTTTTTTTGTATGTTTTGTTTTATTTTATTGCAATGCTACAGTTTACAGAGAACACACACACACACACAAATATATAACAATTAAACAATCAGCGTTCGAAGACCTCGTCCAGCTCCTCGGAGGTTGGGTGCGTACCCAGGATACAGCACGCATTTCCCCTCTGCACTGCGACACTGAGGCGCTGGAATAGGAAACTGGCTGCTCGTGGGTCTCTAGTTTTCCCAATGAGTTCCTCACCAACCTCCTTTAAAACTCACCAACTCACCTCACCAACCTCCTTTATATATATATATATATATATATATATATATATATATATATATATATATATATATATTGACATTATTAGGCGATGCTGTGGTCACAAGCTGAACAGCAGTGCTGTGAGCTCATGCTGTGTGCGCCGGCCTTAGTTGCTCACTCAGTACTAAGGCTCTCACACCTGGGAATGTGGACCACGATTTTTTTTAAAGATGGCGTCCGTTTACAAGAGTCTTGAGGAAGCTGTGAACCCCATGTAGCTGCGGGAGTTTTGAATGGAACATGAAAAATACAAATACCCGGAGGTGCGTTGCGCAAACCATACGAGGGCCTGCAGGTGCGTTGCGCAGTTTAAGGGTTAATCCTATGTTCCCTGGAATACGACCCGCTAAATCGTTTAACCAGGTACCCAATTTACTGTTGGGTTAGACAGAGGCTACAGTTAAGGACTTGTGCCCAGTAAATCCTCCCCAACCAGGATACGAACCCAGAACAAAGTGCTTGCGAAACGCCAGGTGAACATCTTACCACTATGCCACGGGGCCAGCAATTCTATAACAATTATTCCAAAGACATGTAAATATTTGATTAAAAATTATCTGCTACCATAAATCTTAGCCAAATATTTCCAGTTTGCTAACTGAGGTAGTAACTAAGCGACTGTAACCTATCCACCACTGCCCACTGGATGGAGAGCGGTGTGCAGGACAGACATATCAATTGTGACACTAGCTCTCCAAATATGTCAGTTGCTTAATTTAGAAACTGTACTTGTGGTCAATCTCGAGCCCACTGTTGATGTGACAATGTGTATTGAATTTTGTAACGAGCTCATCAAGATTGTAACTTGCTTAGCTAAATGAATTATGGGGTTCAGTTCTTGAGCCCATTATGTGCCTCTGTAACCCTTTCCACTACTGCCCACAAGATGAGTATGGGGTGCACAATAAATGAACAAAGCTAACATGTCAGCAGCTGATAACATTCCACTATTTCCAGCTAGGAATATTGTTTTTTTATCCAACTTCATATTTGGCCCTAATATCTGGGAAATAGTGCTCCATGTTTTCTTCATGTTACATTTTATAAGACTTAAATGATTTTCATAGTGGGTTGTCTAGGCTTGTTTTATTATCTTAGAAAGCAGTGAGTACTACTACTTAATCAATTCTCTGCGAATGATACCTAGCCTGCATTTCTTCTCATATTCATATTTTTTATTAATTGAAGTAAGTGACCTCTTGGTGAGCTGAGGGTTGTTGGCCCTTTAAGTTGAGACTTGTTTAGTAAGTAAAGGACAGTGAGTATGATAGAGCCTCAAAGTTTTATGAAGAAATGTCTGCACACCAAGATAATTACACGATATTTCAATCTAATATTTGGAAATACTAACATTTGTATTATGGAAATCAGTAAATAAAATTAGCTTCAAATGCTGTGTGGTATTTGGAAGATCACTGATATATATGAGAGAGTGGACCAAGTATATTACCCTGCGGAATGCCAATGTTGATTAGCAGAGTGGGAGAAGTAACATCGTTCACTGAAACATACTGCTGCCAGCTGTCACTGAGGTAAGTTTGCAAGTACTCAAGGGAGTGACCTCTGACTCCATATAGTTGGAGTTTGAGATAAAGGTTATTGCAGTTGTGCAAAAAGCCTTACATAAGTAAACAAATAGACCTATGGAGTACAGTACTCAGTTTTGTCAAGAGCTGCAAGTATTAGGTTAAGCATATTTCTAAGAGCATCATTGGTGCTTTTATGGGGCCTGAAGCCATAATGGTTTGAACAAAGTATATGCTGTGCTTATCTAGAAAGGAATAGAGGTGTTTGTACATGAGTTTCTCACAAATTTTGGACAAGGTGGGTAGGATTGATATGGGTCTAAAAATTTTTATTTTACGAAGATCTCCACTCTTATCCTGGGCGGCACAGAAATTGTTGGACACATTTTCTTTCAGCTCATGCCCCTGTCCATCTAGCAGTAAATAGGTACCCCAGGAGTTATAGTCAGCTTGTTGAGGAGTTGCATCCTGTGTAGCTTCAGTAATTTGACCCTGGGGAGGATGCGAGACATTGATATAAGCCTAACATGTACTGTATATATAACCTGGCTTTCTGTCCCCTGACACAATGAATTATTATATTATAGACTGGATTGACTTTAGACATTTTAAGAACATCTGCGAAGGCTTGGAGCTCCAGTGATTTGTTGTAGAGCAATGCTATTGCAGGAGCTAAAAAGCATGAAGCCTTTTTATAGATTTGGGTTGGTATCTCAGAAGGGTTACTGGATTTAGTTTTGAGAGAATAATATCAATAATATCTGAGGAGTTAGCTGGGGACAGTTAGAGACCTGGGATAGCTGCCTGTAAGGTAGTCACTGACATGTGCTTGGGATGTTGAGAACTCATTTGCAAGGGAGGTGCCAATGGATGAAAAGTAATTATTAAATTTTGTTGCTGTGTCAGCTGCTGATAACATTGTAAATAACACATTAAGAAAAGTCTACTTATGGATGTCAACCAAAAAATTCACACTAAACATAGAAAAGACCTACAGTACTACATTTTATATGGAAGTAAATCATCAAACCAAATTCGCCCTCAGATAGACAATGTTAACATTAGCATTAAAAATGATAGAAAGTTCCTTGGCCTATACATAGACAAGAGACTAAACTTCAACACCCCAATATAACACAGCTAAAAAAAATCTCAAAAAACCAGCGTTGAATGTAATGAAACGCCATTTTCTGGGTGAGTCCCGGAGGCTCCCCGGAGCTATCCCAGGCTGATATGCTAATGTCAGACTTTGGCATCAGTCATGTGTATGGAGTTCTTAGGCCTACCGGGAACCACGGCCAGAACCGGGCCCCCTCAGAGAGGCAAGGGGAGCAATGGCCTATAGAAGCCCCCGTGTGGTTGGAAGCATTCTATGTCTGCCATCGACCGGGACAGGCACCCAGAAAGGTAAGCGCCCCAAAACAAACCCCTATTCTGGTTAAAATTGCTACCAAAAGCCGAACTAGTGGATAGAACTCCCCAAAGAAAAACGAGCAAACTAGTGTGACGTCACACGCTGCCGCGCCGCTGTCTGCGCAGCTCCCCCCTCCCCGGGAGGGGGAAGGGGGAGCCCCAGACCCTCCGCGCCGGCTACCCACACCTCAGTTCTTGAGGCTGGATGTCAAAAACGCGAAAAAAACGCCGACCGGAGGGAGGGAGGGATGCCGGGGAGCCTCCGGGACTCACCCAGAAAATGGCGTTTCATTACATTCAACGCTGGTTTTCTGGGGGGAGCCCCGTCGGCTCCCCGGAGCTAACTACCCACAGACGGAAAAAAGAGGGACTTACCCGGGAGGCGGTCGTCGCTCACTCCTCAACTCGAAGCCGAGACAACTGGCTGCAACCGCCGACCCAAAGCAACACAGGCCCGCCGGGGCCCAGGAACATTGACAAGGTAACGAGCAGCCAGGACCCTGTTCGACCGCCAAAAACCCCGCGCCCGAATATCAGACCAAGACATATTCCCAAAGACGGCAGCAAGCGCCGCGAACTTCCGAACGTCATGGGCACGGGGATAGACCGCAGGCTGGCTGGACTTAATAACCCTGCGGACGACCTGAGAGACCCGCACCCGCGAACAGGGAAGAAGGGAAACCGGATCAACCCAGAGCGCGTCCCCGGACACAGAAGCCGTGGCGCGCAAATAACGGCGAAGCGCCGCAACCGGACACAAAACATGATGCACCCCCGGCCTGACCAACCAAGCATCAACCACCCACGGACCCCTCCGGAACGCAGCAGTCTCATTCTTTGCCAGAAAAGAAGGAGACGGCTGCAAGCGAACAAAACTATCACCACGACCAAAAGAGCAGAAGCCCCTGCGCCGGAGGAGAGCATGAAGCTCCCCGACCCGACCCCCAGAGGCCAAAGCCAACAAGAAAAGAGCCTTGGAAAAACAATCCTGGACCGAAGGGGCCACAACGAAACGAGGAGACGAAAGGAAAGCGAGCACCCTGTCCAAAGACCAGGACGGCTCAGGCGGCGCATGAGCAGGCCGGAGGTGAAACAAAGCACGAGACAGCTTGCGAAACGGCGCAGACGTGACATCGATACCGAAAGCAAGCTGAAGCGGCTCCGCCAGCGCCGCACGATAGGAGGCGACAGTGTTAGGCATAAGATGACGGTCCTGAAACAACCACGAGAGGAAGGACAAGACCACCCGAACAGACAAGGAATGAACACGACGAAGACGCAAAAAGAAAGAGAAGGACCGCCAGGAAACTTCATACTGCCGCCGAGATGAAGCCCGCAGGTGAGACACCAACAAGGAGGCCACCTGATCACCATAGAGATGATGATAAACTCGAGTCAAAAATACCATACGCGAAGACTCGAGGAGAAGATCGAACCAGCCACGTGACGCACCGGCCCGATCTGCTGAAAGAGGCGGAGCCGCGGAAAAACCCTCGGGTTCGGACACCGAGCAACTAGCACCGGAAACCAAGGCTGGGCCGGCCACCAAGGGGCCAGAAGGACAACTCTCCCCTGGTAAGTCTCTAAGCGAGTCAGGACCTGGAGCAACAGCTGAACCGGGGGAAAGAGGTACAGGAACCTCCACCTCGACCAGTCGAGCCGCAAGGCGTCGACCCCGACGGCCTCGCGATCGGGGAAGGGCGCCGCATACACGGGAAGACGCCGCGACCACGCCGACGCGAAGAGGTCCACCTCGGGACGCCCGAACGTCTGGCAAAGCCAGCGGAAGGACTCGTCGTCGACCGTCCACTCCGTGGAGAGGGGAACGAAGCGAGACAGGGCGTCCGCCAAGACGTTGGACACGCCCCGTACGTGAACAGCCAGGAGAGCCAAACCCCGAGAACTCAGCAGACGAGTCACCCGAAGCGACCAACCCCAAAGAGACAAGGACCGCATCGAACCCCCGCGGTTCAGGCAATGAACCACCGGAGAGCAGTCCGAATGGAGCCGGATCGTTGATCCGCGGGCCACCCGAATCCTCCGAAGAGCAAACCACACCGCCGCGAACTCCCGCACCGTGCTGTGAGCTCGACGGAAGGACGGACCCCAACGCCCCTGGCCGGCCTGGTGAGCACTGGTCACAAAACCCCAGCCTAGAGACGACGCATCCGTGTACACATCGAGCGAGGGCTCGGGTAGGCGCCATGGCACCGAACCCCGAAAAACCCGAAGAGGAAGCCGGTGACGCAGCAACCGACGCAAGGCCCCGGGGGTCGAACCTTGCGATCGCGAGAGAGGCGGAAGGGGTGACCCCGAAGGAACCAGAACAGCCGACGAAGCCAAACCCGACCCGGCGGGTAGACCAGCATCGCGAAGTTCAGGCTCCCGCACAGCCCCTCGAGCAACCGCCGGGTGACCCGAGGGCCCACCAGAAACAGACGAAGGCGGGACCGCAGCCGCTGGAGAGACTCCGGAGGGAGAGACAAGGAGGAGGTGCGAGAGTCCCAAACGAGGCCCAGCCAAGTCCGAACCTGAGAGGGAACCAGATGGGACTTCCTCCAGTTCACCAAGAACCCGAACCCGGCGAGCTGGGAAAGAACCAAATCCCTGGCTAGCAAGCAAGCGGACCGGCTGGGAGCCCAAACCAGCCAGTCGTCGAGGTAGGCCAACACCCGAACTCCTAGGAGACGCAACCGAGCCACGACTACCCGTGTAAGGCGCGTGAACACGCGAGGTGCCAGGTTCAACCCGAACGGGAGACAACGAAAGCGGTAACTCTGACGCCCCACCACAAAACCGAGCCAGTCCCTGAACCGCGGATGAATCGGGACATGCCAATAAGCGTCCCGGAGGTCCAGGGACACCATCCAAGCGCCCGGCTCCAAAAGGAGCCGAACCTGAGACAGCGTAGTCATCCGGAAGGAGGGGCAATGAACCCAGGGGTTCAGACGGGACAAGTCCAGAATGAACCTCAGGTCCGCGCAGTCCCGTTTCGGAACCGGAAACAGACGGGAAACCCATCTGAGGGACGACGTCGTTTCGACGACGCCCAAACGTACCCACTCCAAGACGACGCGACGGAGCGCAGGGGAAGAAACTTGCCCTGCCAGCCCCGACCCCCCCAAAGGGGGAGGGGCCACCCAACGCCACCGCAGACCGCGAGACACGACCTGAAAGGCCCACGAATCGTGGGACCAGGCGCGGGCGAACAGCGCAAGCCGCCCCCCCCTCGCCCCGTCAACGGGGCAAACCGCGAAAGGGCCGGCGACCCTTACGAGACCCAGAACCCCGCACAGAGCGAACACCGCGCCGACCAGACGAGGGCGGGTCCGCAGCAGGAGCCGAACCCGAACCTGACACCAGAGGCCTACCACGACGAGAGGAACCCCGAGCTCTGGCACGACCCTTCCGGGAAGACCCACCCCGGGACCCCCGGAAGACCAACAAGTCCGACATCGGACGACAAGCCGCCGACGCAGCCTGAATAAACTGCGCCACGGCCGACTCCGCAAAAAGAAGAGGACAAAAGGGGGAAGAACGCCTAAGAGCCAGAGCCCAAGCAGATTCCACGGAGGAACCCAGCACCGCCTGCCGACACGCGAGACGGGAAGCATAAAACAGGGAAACCGCATCCCGCAAAATCGGCGTGAACAGCTTCAACAAGGCAGCGAACGAGCGCGCAGCCGAGGACAAGGCGCCGGACCCTGGGACGGACCCAAGCGTCCTCACATCCTCCACGAGCCAATCCGAGGACAGCTCCAGGATGGAAAAGAACCGCAAGGCCGAAGCCAAAAGGCCCCGGGCGCGCAAGTCCTCCGCAACAAGCGCCGCCGAAAGGACGGGAACCTGCACATGGAGCTGAATAACGCCCACATCGCGGGGGAGGGCAGGGGCAAACAAGCACTCATTCAGGTACTCAAGCTCGCCCCCCAGGAAAACCTGAATCACCGTGGAAGCTTCCCGCCACTCCAACGTGCGGGAACGACAGAAGGAATGCCAGGAATCCAAAACAAGCAAGGGGCAGGCTGCTAGCCAGGAAGACTCCGGAACCTCGTAACGGAGCCAGAAAGGGAACGAAGTCCCAAACCTGAACTCAGATGGATCCAGTTCCGAGGCATAATCCGGGTCCCGCAGGAGGTAAGCTGCAAAGGCCGCTCGCACCTCACCAGGTTGGATGCGATAAGCCGAAAACCTCCGGAAAGACGGAACCGACGAACCCGGGGGAACACGGAACCGAACCCGGGGAGGGGCCGACACCAAATCCAACTCGTACGCAGAGGGGGGAAAAGAGAACCCCACTCCTTGTAACAATAAGCCCCGCTCAGAGGGAAGAAAAACCCAGGCGGGGTCCAGCGGAGCCCAAGGCCCCCAAGTCAGCCCCTCCCCAGCCTCGAGGTCCAACACCACAGGACCCGAGGCCGAGTCCTCTCCCCAAGCCCCGACCCCACAAGACAAGGACGGAGCAGCCGGAACAGCTGAAGGAAGGGGGGCCCACTGGTCAGACCCCGAAGCTTCGGCCGGGAGACAAGACTCGAATGCCTCTGCCGCTCCCCCGGAAGGGGCACCCCCGAAGCTGCCCGAGTCTCAAGATCAAGTAACCCCTGCTCCGACCCCGAAACCCTCAGACGTTTCGGGGCTGGAAGCAAGGGGGGGGGACCAGAACGAGCAGTAGGGGAAGGACGAGGAGGCGCGGACTGAACCAGGATCGAAGCGACCCCCACCCCCAAGTCCGGGTCACGAAAAGCAAAGCGGGGCAGCCCCGGGGCATCCGGGTGAGCAACCAACCTAGCGCGTTGCAACAGACGAAACCTAGACTGCAACGCACGCGCCGCCTGTACCCGAAGAGAATCATCAGAGGATTGGGTAAATTGAGTCACAAGCAAGCAGCAACACTCACAGGACTCAGGGTCGAAAGTATCACCGACCCAACAGGCAGCATGGCAGAGGCAAAAACAATGAGGGTCACCCTGAGACAAAGGGACCGAGCAACCCTCAAACTCGCACACAGCGAGTGGGGACTCCGGGGTCACATCCATCGGACCCACGCGCCCCCTAGGGGATTCCCAGGGTCCTGAGCGTTTACTTTAAGAGGACTCGCGCTCAGGTAGTCCCAGGCAGGGAGCTGCTAACCGGCGCCCAAAACTACCAATCGAACTTCTATAGCTGTACCCCAGGGACGTGTACACTCACGGGGACCTAGCAGGGGGCGCCATCGAGTATAACCGTGAAAGGGTTAGAACTAAGGAATGAATATGACAGAACCCCCCACCAGGCAAAAAAAAAAAGAAAAACAAAACCCCGCAAGAGGACAGCGAACCCCAGGGAACAGAGCCGGCCGCTATGTCGGGAATACAAGCTGTGCAGCACCCTGCGCCCCTACCAGTGCAAACTGCCTCTTACCTGCCAGTAACAAGGGAGAACAGAACACCCAAGAGCCCAACAGGCGGCCGAAAAACCGAAAAAGGTAAAACGGACCAGCAGAGGCAGATCCCAAGGAGCCTGTGGAAGGTGGCCCCAAGCCCCAAGGGTAGTACTTACAGGGCACCTAGGGAAGGAAACCCTAGGCGCATGCAGCCCGAGTACCAAAAATTACTCCTGGCTCTCGCACCCAGAAAACAAACACCACACGCAAGCACAGTGTTGTAGCGAACACCGGAGCCAGAGCACACGACCTTCGCCTATAGCATCAGCCTCAAGAACTGAGGTGTGGGTAGCCGGCGCGGAGGGTCTGGGGCTCCCCCTTCCCCCTCCCGGGGAGGGGGGAGCTGCGCAGACAGCGGCGCGGCAGCGTGTGACGTCACACTAGTTTGCTCGTTTTTCTTTGGGGAGTTCTATCCACTAGTTCGGCTTTTGGTAGCAATTTTAACCAGAATAGGGGTTTGTTTTGGGGCGCTTACCTTTCTGGGTGCCTGTCCCGGTCGATGGCAGACATAGAATGCTTCCAACCACACGGGGGCTTCTATAGGCCATTGCTCCCCTTGCCTCTCTGAGGGGGCCCGGTTCTGGCCGTGGTTCCCGGTAGGCCTAAGAACTCCACGACCGACGGCGGAGAAACCCCGCTCAAAATCGGCTGGATGGGGAACTAGGAGCTCATGTACACCCCAAGCCTGGCCCGAGGCCAGGCTAGACCGGCCAGGAGGAGGCCCACCAGGCAGCCGCATGGAGCGGCCTGCAGGCCCACAGACTCCTCACAACCAGGATGGCCATAACTAATTCGAAGCAAGCAAGCGTGCCCGGAAGTCCACGGACGGACCAGAAGGGGCATAACTGGCAATCCCCCACAGTGTTCAGCGTTGTTATACCTATAATAGGTTAAGTAACAACTGTAATTACGAAACCATAAGATGCTTATTTAACATGCTAAGTAGGTTAAGTAAGGCCGGTGTTTTCCATGAAGTGTTGAAAGGGAAACTATGATGCTTGTCACCCATGCACGTAACTAATAAGTCAATAATGACTTATTAAATTTGCGAGGACGGGTGGTACAAGAGAGAACTGGAGAAGCACCTCCAAGGATACCCGATCAAACCAGGCTGAGACTCATACGTCAGGCAGCGAGCAGCCACGTCCAACAGCCAGGATGATCAGTCCAGGAGGCCTGGTCAACGACCGGGCCGCGGGGACGCTAAGCCCCGGAAGCACCTCAAGGAAAACCCCAAGGTAACGTACCAGCAAGAAGGCGTATGCTCGCAAGTAGGTCGTGTAACAACTGCAGACCTCTGATGGATATACAGTGTTCCCCGATGGTGCCTATAGCACCACTGCACTCCACTGGTACTATCCCGCAAGTACTACTACATAGGCGGGACCCAACACCAGAGCGCAAAAACCTTGCAAGCACAGCCAGGAGCCCTACCAGGCGAGTACAGAACCAACACCACAACCCCACCTCATAACACTAACAAAGGTGGAACCCCTTAATGACCCTAGCATGGGTGGACATGCACAAGAGTGGGACAGGAAGGGGTGAAAAGGGGGACAGACACTGGTGTGCGAACGGTCTCAGTCGTACAAAAGATACCCAAATATAGACAGGTATATAACACCGCATCCAGCGCCCTGCCAAAAGATGCCAGACCGCAGAAAACTCACCTGGCGAACGGTGGCACGAAGTGACACGACTCAACCGAGCCCAGAAGAACCTGGGAGTACCGCCAGGTGAAGACGCCAGAGCCGGACCTGCAGGAGAGCAGGTGAGAGGCGAAGAAGGCGGCCCCCACCCATGACACAGGGAAAACCTCGGCGGCCTCCCCACAACTGGAACCAGGACACCCCGGAGCGAAGGGGCACATACCGCGGCAAGGGAGAAGAGCGAGAGGCGAAGCACTGGAGCAAAAAGGCATCTAACACCAGACTACACACCACCCAGACCAAAACAAACTCCGCGGCGCACGACACGCTGGCCGAAAACGCGCAACCGGCCCTGCGGGAAGGCGGCAACCAGGACTACTGCACTAGAAAAGGAGCCAAAAGAGAGAGCAGGAACAATAAAACCGGCCAAAGAAGCGAAGACAGAGCCCAAAAAAGGCACACAGCGGGCCACAAGCAAGCCAACAGGGCTACAAGCAGCCCAACAGGGCCACAAGTAGCCCAACAGGGCCACAAGTAGCCCAACAGGGCTACAAGTAGCCCAACAGGGCTACAAGTAGCCAACAGGGCTACAAGTAGCCAACAGGGCTACAAGTAGCCCAACAGGGCTACAAGTAGCCCAACGGCCCATAAGGAGCCCAACGCCCAAAATGAGCCAACAGGGCTACAAGGAGCCAACTGGACTACAAGGGCCCACAGGACTACAAAGAGCCCAAAACGGCGACAAGACGAGGAGCCGACAGACGTTCCAATAACGCGGGAAGTAGCGAAAAACCTTCCCGAACCCTCGAGAACACGGAAGCCAAACCCAGTCCCGAAGGCACACAAAGGCGCAGGCGCACCCGAGACCAGTAGTCACGTAGAACCCCAAAACGGGGAAACATGACGAAAAACCGTCCCAACAAGGGGTGGGGGGAAACATCCACCCACAGGACGGAACCAACCGACTCAAAGGCCAAGGAACCGAGCCCGGGAGGGGCTGACGCCCAACAGCACGTACGGCGAGGGGAGGAAAACCCTACTCCGCGTAACACAAGCCCCGCCTAGAGGGGGATAAAAACCCCCACGGGGTCCAACGGGGCCAAGGCCCCCCAAGTCAGCCCCTCCCCAGCCCGGGAACCCACACGACAGGCCCCGGGGCCGAGCCGTCCCCCCAAAGCCCCGGCCGTACCAGAAAACCGGGGCAGCCGTGAAAACACGAAGGAAGGGAGCCCACTGGCAGACTCTTACAACACGGCTGGAGGAACAGGCTCAAATGCCCCCGTCACTACCCGGAGGGGATTCCCCGAGACTGCCCGAGTCTCAACACAACAAACCCCGCCCTGAACCTACAGACGGTAAGGAACCGGATGCAGGCAGGAAGGGGAATCCAGGGGAAAAACAAGAACCAAAACGGGGCAGCCCCGGGGTTCCGGGGAGTTACTACGAGAGCGTTGCCACCACCAAGGCTCAAGTGCAACGCCTTGCTGCCCGCACCAGCTTAGCACAACTGGGTAACAGAGCCACAACGAGCAACAAACTCGCAGGTCGAAGGGGTCACCGACCCCACAGGCAGCAGACGGAGGCAAAGCAGAGTGTCACCCAGAGACAAGGGGTGAGCAACCCTCAAACTCGCTGGAAGCGAGGGGGGGGCTCTGGGTCACTCCATCGGACCAACGCGCCCCCAGGGGTTTCCCAGGGTCCCGAGCGTTACTATAAGAGGACTCGCGCTCAGGTAATCCAGGCAGGGTACTGCTAACCGNGGACCTGAGCCCGAGCCATCCTCCAAGTCCCATGCCTCAAAAGAAAAGGCCGGAGTAGCCGAAAAAGCAGGAATAATGGTGACCTGACCCACTAGTCAAGCCCAGAAGCTCCGGCTGGAGGAACATGCTCCTTCGCCACACCGGAACGGGTATCCTCCGAAACTGCCAAAACTCAAAAACAACTAAATCCTGCCCCGAGTCTGAAGCCTCAGACGCTTTGGAACTGGAAGTAGTGGGGGGGGGAGGGGAGGACCAGGACGAAAACGAAGGGAAGGACCGGGACAGGGCGCGGACAGACCAAAGTCGAAGAGACTAATACCCCCAAGTCCGGGTCCCTATAAGCAAAATGGGGCAATGCAGTATCAGGGAATCTGGGGTAGCAACCAACCTAGTACGCTGCATCAGCCTAAACTGAGCATGCAATGCCGACGCTGCCCGCACCTGAATATTATCAGTGGACTGGTGTACCGGAGTACAAAGAAAAAATTCGCAGGACTCCGACTTGAAGGTGTCGCCGACCCAACAGGCAGCATGACAGAGGCACAACCGGTGAGTGTCACCTGAGACAAGGGGACAGAGCAACCTTCAAACATGCACGACGTGAGAGGGGACCCCCAGGGGTCGCGTACATCGGACCAAAGAGCCCCCGCGGAGTTTCCCAGGGCCCTAGTCACATAATCACGCTAAGGGAAGCCCAGACAAGGTACTGCTAACTGGCTCCCAAAGTTATCAATCAAACTGCAAAGCTGAACTGCCGGAACGTGTACACTCACGGGGAACTAGTGGAGGACCACCACGATATAAATGGGTGTGACCAAGGGACAGGGACAGACCAAGAAACCAAGGGACAGACTCCTCACTAGGCAGGAAAAACAAAACAAAAGAAAAACCGAGAGAGGACAACGGGCTCAGGCGGAACAAAGCTGGCCACTATGAGAGGAGAAACTAGCTACACAGTACCCTGTGCCCCAAACCGTGATGACACTACCCCCTACCCAAAAGCAAATGGTGGTGCATGAAACACCCCAGCTGACCTCAAAGGGCTGTTAAATCACCGAGCAGCAAAAGACCTTGCGGAGGTAGACCCACGATGACTTGTGGAAGGTGGCCCCAAGTCCCAAGAGCAGTACTTACAGGGCACCTAGGGAAGAGGACCCCTAGATGCATGCAGCCCGAGTACTTGTCAAATAACTCCTGGCTCATGCACCACCACTTAGACAGTACCACACCACAAGACACAGAACTGGAAAAACAGGAGACAGAGGTGCACAACCTTGCCAGTTCACCCCAGCAACCGAATTGCAGGGTGAATAACCGGCATGAGGGTCTGGGGCTCATCCTTCTCCCTCCTGGGGAGGGGTGGGGGAGGGTTGCACAGACAGTGGCGCAGTCACATTCTGATGTCATGCTTGTCTGTTCGTTTTCATTTGGGGAGTTCTGTCCACTATTTCGGCTTTCAGTAGCAATATTTTAACCAGAATAGGGGTTTGTTTTGGGGCGCTTATCTTTCTAGATCCCTGACCCAGTCGATGGCAGACATAGAATGCTTCCAACCACATGGGGGGGGGGGTTCTACAGGCCATTGCTCCTTGTACCTCTCTGAAGGGGCCAGGTTCTGGCTCGTGATCCCCAATAGGCCTAGAACTCCATGCACATTAACTGATGTCAGAGTCTAATACATTCATATCAGCCCAGTTAGCTCCAGGGAGCCATAGGGGCTCCCCCCAGAAAAGCAAGCAAACTATGAAAATCTTCACAAAGAATTCAAGCGTGGCTATGGTCGTCACTACCTGTAAACAGATTGAATGCCGCCCTGTCCCACGCCCCAGCACCACCTGTACATTCGACCCACATGTGTACGAACAGACGTAGTCTTCCAAGTAAACTGTCGTGTACCAATTCAAATTTTACAACCAATTTGATGTCGTGTTCCAAAAAATTCGTCTTCTAGGAAAGTCATCAACCGAGGTTCCACTGTATAGTACTCTTTAATTAAATAATAATATACAAATTCCCTTAAATACCCTTAAACTGTACATGGCGTATATACCTGGTTGATACCTGGTTGATGGGGTTCTGGGAGTTCTTCTACTCCCCAAGCCCGGCCCGAGGCCAGACTTGACTTGTAAGAGTTTGGTCCACCAGGCTGTTGCTTGGAGCGGCCCGCAGGCCCACATACCCACCACAGCCCGGTTGGTCCGGCACTCCTTGAAGAAAACAATCTAGTTTCCTCTTGAAGATGTCCACAGTTGTTCCTGTAATGTTTCTGATGCTCGCTGGTAGGACGTTGAACAACCGTGGGCTCTGATGTTCATACAGTGTTCTCTGATTGTGCCCATGGCACCTCTGCTCTTCACTGGTTCTATTCTGCATTTTCTTCCATGTCGTTCACTCCAGTACGTTGTTAT
This sequence comes from Procambarus virginalis, assembly GCA_020271785.1. NCBI lineage: Eukaryota > Metazoa > Arthropoda > Malacostraca > Decapoda > Cambaridae > Procambarus > Procambarus virginalis. The sequence continues at coordinate 128,106 of WNGS01150271.1, forward strand.
TTTACTGTGCAGATTTGGGACCTGTCCCTCCAGTATTTTCCATGTGTATATTATTTGGTATCTCTCTCGTCTCCTTTCTAGTGAGTACATTTGAAAAGCTTTGAGTTGATCCCAATAATTTAGGTGCTTTATCTCGTCTATATATGCCACGAGTAACACGTTCCACGGTGTATGGCGTATATATACGCCATAGGGTGCCAGGCACGATTCAAATGGCCCGTGGCTACACGGGGTCTACATCAGCTTCCTCAGGGCTCTTGTAAACAGACACCATGTTTAAAAAAAATCGTGGGCAATATTCTCGGGTGTGAGAGCCACAGTACTGTTGGAGCAACCAAGGCTGATGCACGCAGCATGTAAATATGTAACTGCTATTATTTAGCAATGACAATATTACAGATGGCCCCTGACTGTGATAAAAATGACAAGGATTGTAATAATATCAGGATTGTTGTGATAATTAGCGCTGTGTGGGAGTAGTAATGCTGTGGGAGGGAGGGAGATAGCATCGTTTACTGACTGTGTGGCCACCTGTTATTGTCTGCATTCACCATACCAGTTCAGTGGTTCCCTATGATGAACACAAATGTAGATACTTATATATAATGTGTGTATTAGTGTAATAACACCAAAAGGATTATGTTGGGAGGAGCCATTTGGGTAACGGAGATGGCGTCGTCTGCACGACTTGTCTAGCTGTGTGGAGGGTGGCCACTATGCTCTTTGGGCACCCTACAAGCTTAGGTGTACAGTTACGGTGCATAAACATGTAGATACTTATATATAATATGTGTATATAGTGTAATAATGCCCCCAAACAGTATTGTTGGGAGAGAAATTTGTGCGCCTGACCTTGAATGAGTGAAGTATCTACAACTGATGTAGATACTTAGCTAACTGTGTGTGTAGCGACGTATCTTAGTTCCTGAACTAACTATATAAGCTTAGTTGTACGGTGTGGTGAACAAAACATGTAGATACTTATATATAATGTTTGAATATAGTGTAATAACTGCAAAACTATTTGTTATTGTTTTATGAACGTAATAATTGAACCACTAATATGAACACCATACTTTTGAGTATAGCGATGCTTCACACATTTTATTATATAAATCTATTGCACTACACACTATTGAATAATATTACTGCAAAAACCTGAGAAAAAATCAATCGGAGACATTGAAATAATTATGTAATAATATCTTTGTGGCAACTCCCACCTGTCAGCTCGTTATTACACTATGCAGTTATTACGCCTCAAATAACGGCGGAGAGCCCCAACCAGACACAAAACATGATGCACCCCCGGCTGAACCAACTAAACACCAACAACCCAGAGGACCCCACCGGAAAGCAGCAGACTCATTCTTTGCCAGAAAAGAAGGAGAAGGCTGCAGATGAACAAAACGATCGCCCCGACCAAAGGACCAGAAACCCCTGCGCCAGAGGAGAGCATGAAGCTCACCAACTCGACCCCCAGAGGCTAACGCCAACAAGAAAAAGAGCCTTCGAGAAACAAACCAGAACTGAAGGGGCCACAAGAAACCGAGGAAAAGACAAGAGAGCACTCTGTCCGATGACCAGGATGGCTCAGCCGGCACATGAGCAGACCAGAGGTGAACCAAAGCACTAGACAGCTTGCGGAATGGTGCAGAAGTAACACCAACACCGAACGCAAGCGGAAGCGGCTCCGCCAGCGCTGCACGATACGAGGCAACAGTATGCGACAAAATGACGGCCCCGAACCTTCACAAGAAAAGGACAAGACCACGCCAACAAAACACAGCCATCTAAGAAGGGACAGAAGGAAAAAGGAAGGACCGCCAAAATACCCCACACTGCCGCCAAGAAGAAGCACGCAGGCGGGACACCATCAACGAAGCCACCTGACCACCAACAGAAGGCGAGACTCCAGGCAGAGCCGAACCAGCCCCGCTATGGACCAAACGAGCCGTAGAAGAGGCGGAGCCGTGGGAAGATCTCGGGTACAATCACCGAACAGGCAGGGCTGGAACCCGGACCGGCAAAGAAGGGGATGGAACGTCTGCCGTACAGAGAAACATCCCAACACCAGCGAGCACCCCAGGTCTGAAACCACTGCCCCGTCTGAGACATGAGAGAAGGGACACCGCGAGATGCGGAAAAAGCCAACAGGCAGGGAAAGCCAGGAACCAGAAATCCAAACCTGGCAATAGGAGAGTCAAAAGGCACAAACAAAACACACAAAGTGTAGGAGAAAAGGAAGCTGAGGAACGAAGAATGCAGGCAGCAAACGGGAATGAAAAGCACGCCAGCAACAAACCGTCGTTGTTCAGGCCCCAACACAAGACCAAACTGAAAAAAGTGCAAGGGGCGCCACCAGACCAGCACCCGAACCGAGGGGTATGAGGTAATATGTGAGACAATGGGAAGGAAATCGCCCGTCAGCGGGAGACAGAAGAACCAGAGTGGACAACAACACCACAAGCAAGACCCTCAGAGGAAAATGAGAGGGGTAGACTAAGACAGACCAATAAACACAAGGGGCACACGTACCAGGGGACACAGGCAGAACGGATGGCCAATGAGCAAAAAAAAAGGACAGAAAGATTCCAGCGTCAGAGCAGGAGACAAATGGAATGCATGAGGAAGGGATGTGGTGGAGGCAGACCCCACACACAGCACAAGTGTAGATACAACAAAGCCCAGTAGGCTCAGGAAGCTGTACCTATGTCGAAAGACAGGAGAAACCAAAAACCCAGAGTGCAACCCTCGAAAGAACAACAAGGTGAGGACAACTAGGGGAGTAGAGAGAACCCAACGTACGTGGAAGGGCTAAGCCAGGCACTGCAAGGCGGGCAAGGAATGAGTGACCCAGAGAAGACCATTGTAACAAAAAGCAGACAAACAAGGAAGGCCCCAGGAGGAAATATGCAAGGACCAAACAAAGCACCACAAACAATCCCAACACGCATCCTCAGTAACAAAACCACATCGAAATGTCACCTCATGACATCCTGACACAATAACATGCACCTCATAACATTCACCACCACCACTATACCTCGTAACCCGGTGGAGTCGGAGCCTCGGGACTGACTCAAGCATGGGTTGAACATGCATACGAGTGGGACTGGATGGGTACAATGAGGAGCTGCCTCGCATGGGCCAACAGGCCCTCTGCAGGCACCTGTGTTCTGCCGTTCTCACAGTTTTACCCCAAAGACCAAGAACCAACGCCTGGCCGAAAGAGACGCCAGACCACGTAAACTCACCTGCAGAACGGAGGCACGAACGTGTCACGACACAACATAGCCGAGAAGATTCCAGGAGCACCACCAAGGAAAGAAGGCCAACGCCGCACACGCAGAAGGGGAGGGGAGAGGCAAAGGAGGTGCCCGCACCCATAACACTGGAAAACCCCCGGTGTCCGCTCCATAGCTGCAATCCAGAACACCCCAAGTAGCTACGGGGCACAGACTGGAGAATCAAGAAGAGCGAGAGGCGAAGCACCCGAGAGAAGCATGTGCACAACCCGCTCGACAGGAAGGTGCCAACTAGGACTACTTTACAAGAAAAGTAGCCCAAACAGTTTGTGACTTGAGGGATGCAAACAGGAGCAGAAGCAGCCAGGCGCATAGGAACAGGAGCCAAAAACTGGAAGCAGCGACATACATAGCCATTGTATTTAATGAAGACAAGTAACCGAATTAGCAACCCAATTGGGCTACAAGTAGCCCAATCTGGCATCCCGGACAAGGAGTATGTAAAGAAAACTAACAGTGCTGAGACCAAGCATGGAGAAAAGATACAGGAACAAAAAATCGAGACAGGACCGAAAACCAAGAATAAGCCCGAAAGAGGACCAACAAGCCCCAGAAAGGGCCGTAGGGAAGCCACACCGAAAGACGACAAATGTTCCAATAATACGGGAAGTAGCGAAAAACCTCCCTGAACCTTCGAGAACCACAATACCAAGTACAAATCACGAAGGCACATAAAAGCACAGTTGCACCCGAGACTAAAAGTCATGCCGAACCCCAAGAAGAGGGGAACATGGCGGGGAAGTCCCGTCCCAAGAAAGAGGGGATGAATAAATGGAAAGGAGCACCCACCAACAGGATGGAACCAACGGACTCAAGGGACAAGGAACCGAGCCCGGGGAGGGGCCGATGCCCAACAACTCGTACTGAGAGGGGGGAAGGAAGAACACCACTCCGCGTAACCGCAAGCCCCGTTCAGAGGGTAGAACTACCTCCGGCAGGGTCCAACGAGGCCCGAGGCCCTCCCAAGGCAGCCCCTCCCCAGCCCCGGGAACCCACACGGCAGGCCCCGGGGCTGAGCCGTCCCCCCAAAGCCCCAGCCTCACAAGAAAAAACCGGGGCAGCCGCGAAAAGTACTAAGAAAGAGAGCTTACTGGCAGACTCATACAACATGGCTGGAGGAACAGGCTTGAATGCCCCCATCGCTACCCCAGAAGGGGAATTCCCCGAGACTGCCCGAGTCTCAAAACCATCGAAGCCCCGCCCCGACCCCGAACCCACAGACGGGAAGAACCCAGATCTTGGGTTCTTGGGAACCGGTAGGTGAAATATTTTGGGTGCAATAGGCTGAGGAAGTCTGGCAAAATGTGGGCGTTGACAGAGCGGTCGTCAGAGGCGGTCAGCGTCACCTGAGCTGACAGGTGGGAGTTGGCCACAAAGATATTATTACCTAGAAAGTTAAGAGACGACGACTTTTCGGTCCGTCCTGGAATATTCTCAAGTCACAATCGACTTGAGAATGGTCCAGGACAGACCAAAACGTTGTGGTCTCTTCACTTTCTAGTGTGTGGTCTGGTAAACATACTTCAGCCATGTTATTGTGACTCATCGTCTGCATATTACTACCTAATTATTTCAATGTCTCTGATTTTTTCTTAGTTTTTGCAGTAATATTATTCAATAGTGTGTAGTGTAATAGATTTATATAATAAAATGTGTGAATCATCACTATACTCAAAAGTATGGTGTTCATATTTGTGATTCAATTATTACACTATATACACACACATTATATATAAGTATCTACATGTTTTGTTCACCACAACTGTACAACTAAGCTGATACAGTTAGTTCAGGAACTAAGAGACATCGCTACACTCACAGTCAGCTGGCAGCTGCCTCCCTCACCCCATTCAAGGTCAGGCACACAAAATTTCTCCCCCAACAATACTGTTTGGGGTGGTATTACACTATATACACACATTATATATAAGTATCTACATGTTGTATGCATAGTAACTGCATACCTAAGCTTGTAGGATGCATAGTGGCCACCCTCTAGACAGCTAGACAAGTCATGAAGACGACACCACCTCCGTCACCCAAATGGCTCCTCCAACATAATCCTTTTGCTGTTTTTGCACTAATGCACACATTATATATAAGTATCTACATTTGTGTTTACCATAGAGAACCACTAAGCTGGTATGGTGAATACAGACAATAACAGGTGGCCACACAGTCAGCAAACGACACTATCTCCCTCTCTCCCTGCCACAGCATAACTACTCCCACACAGCGCTAATTATCATAACAATCCTGCTATTATTACAATCCTGATCATTTTTATGATAGTCAGGAGTCATTTGTAATATTGTCATCGCCAAATAATAGCAGTTACATATTTATTTTAACATTTTTAGGCGATACTGTGTTCACAAGCTGAACAGCAATGCTGTTCGATCCTGCTGCGTGCACCAACCTTGGTTGCTCCAACAGTACTGTGGCTCTCACACCAGAGAATATTGCCCACGCTTTTTTTTTAAACATGGCGTCTGTTTACAAGAGCCCTGAGGAAGCTGATGTGGACCCAGTGTAGCCGCTGGCCATTTGAATCGTGCCTGGCACCCTATGGCGTATATATGTGCCATGCACACCCTGGGACATGTTACTCATGGCATATATATACATCATGTGCAGTTTAAGGGTTCATACCATTGCTTTATACAACAACAATCAGAACTGTATTCTCGCAACCTTGGAAACAGTATTCAGAACTGGATAACATTAATGGGATTCCAGAATAAGGAAAAACCTTTTATCTTACCTTGATAAAATTATTTCCTAAGTGCAATTCCTTCAAGGAAGCACAGCTGTGCAGTGGAGGTAAAACTTGAATGCTATTGTGCCTAAGGTAAAGTTGCTCCAACTTTCTTAAGTTTCCAATGGAAGAAGGAAGGGCCTCTAGTTGATTATGGTTCAAATCAAGTTGACTCAGAGCTGGAAGAAAAATCTATTACATACTATAGTGCTACTACAAACCTGTTCCCATCTATATACAGTACATATAAATAATTACTACTGACTAGATATGTTTAGATTGAAGTAAATCAAGAGAGGTACTGCTAGGTCATCAACTCTGTGCAAAATAATAAGTTATGAAATGAGTACATAGGTGCATTGATTATTTCGGCATAGAATGAGTATAATGTGTTATAACTAATACAGAGTTAAACAGCGTTGGGTGTAATGAAACATCAATTGCTGGACGAGTAACCATATCCAATATAGGTGCCATCAGTCGTGGAGTTCTCTGGCCTACTTGGGACCCAGAATCAGAACCTGATTCCCTCACAGAGGTGCAGGGAGCCATGGCAGTTATATATTAAGTTATTCATTTATGCCACTGTTGTGACCCCAGGTATTTACCTGGTTTCTAACAATACAATGTATAAATGTTATACATATCATCACACCTCATTTACTTACGTATTGCAATTGTCCGTATTCCTGGACTCGTTTCTTAGTGCTATGTTATGATATTCTCATTTTATTGTATTGCAATTATGCTATATTATATTGTTGTATTAGAATGTATGGGTTGCATTTCACTGAGGGTTTTACACTTGAGGGCTTAGTGAAAGACTTATGCAAGGACAAGAGTCAGTTGAAAACAAATTGCAAAGCCATGGAAAAGGAAAATAAACTTTTAAAAAGAGATTTGGAAGAATTTGAAGCAAATTTAAACTTAAATGACTACGATAGGTTAGGTAAGGAAATTCAAGAGGAAAAAGAGCTTTTGTCAGCACAGATGGATGAAGTTACACAGGGAATAGAACAGTGCAAGAAAGATATGCAACTCACCTATGCACAAGTGGCCAAGGAGAAGGAAAAAACCAGCGTTGAATGTAATGAAACGCCATTTTCTGGGTGAGTCCCGGAGGCTCCCCGGAGCTATCCCAGGCTGATATGCTAATGTCAGACTTTGGCATCAGTCATGTGTATGGAGTTCTTAGGCCTACCGGGAACCACGGCCAGAACCGGGCCCCCTCAGAGAGGCAAGGGGAGCAATGGCCTATAGAAGCCCCCGTGTGGTTGGAAGCATTCTATGTCTGCCATCGACCGGGACAGGCGCCCAGAAAGGTAAGCACCCCAAAACAAACCCCTATTCTGGTGAAAATTGCTACCAAAAGCCGAACTAGTGGATAGAACTCCCCAAAGAAAAACGAGCAAACTAGTGTGACGTCACACGCTGCCGCGCCGCTGTCTGCGCAGCTCCCCCCTCCCCGGGAGGGGGAAGGGGGAGCCCCAGACCCTCCGCGCCGGCTACCCACACCTCAGTTCTTGAGGCTGGATGTCAAAAACGCGAAAAAAACGCCGACCGGAGGGAGGGAGGGATGCCGGGGAGCCTCCGGGACTCACCCAGAAAATGGCGTTTCATTACATTCAACGCTGGTTTTCTGGGGGAGCCCCGTCGGCTCCCCGGAGCTAACTACCCACAGACGGAAAAAGAGGGACTTACCCGGGAGGCGGTCGTCGCTCACTCCTCAACTCGAAGCCGAGACAACTGGCTGCAACCGCCGACCCAAAGCAACACAGGCCCGCCGGGGCCCAGGGACATTGACAAGGTAACGAGCAGCCAGGACCCTGTTCGACCGCCAAAACCCCGCGCCCGAATATCAGACCAAGACATATTCCCAAAGACGGCAGCAAGCGCCGCGAACTTCCGAACGTCATGGGCACGGGGATAGACCGCAGGCTGGCTGGACTTAATAACCCTGCGGACGACCTGAGAGACCCGCACCCGCGAACAGGGAAGAAGGGAAACCGGATCAACCCAGAGCGCGTCCCCGGACACAGAAGCCGTGGCGCGCAAATAACGGCGAAGCGCCGCAACCGGACACAAAACATGATGCACCCCCGGCCTGACCAACCAAGCATCAACCACCCACGGACCCCTCCGGAACGCAGCAGTCTCATTCTTTGCCAGAAAAGAAGGAGACGGCTGCAAGCGAACAAAACTATCACCACGACCAAAAGAGCAGAAGCCCCTGCGCCGGAGGAGAGCATGAAGCTCCCCGACCCGACCCCCAGAGGCCAAAGCCAACAAGAAAAGAGCCTTGGAAAAACAATCCCGGACCGAAGGGGCCACAACGAAACGAGGAGACGAAAGGAAAGCGAGCACCCTGTCCAAAGACCAGGACGGCTCAGGCGGCGCATGAGCAGGCCGGAGGTGAAACAAAGCACGAGACAGCTTGCGAAACGGCGCAGACGTGACATCGATACCGAAAGCAAGCTGAAGCGGCTCCGCCAGCGGCGCACGATAGGAGGCGACAGTGTTAGGCATAAGATGACGGTCCTGAAACAACCACGAGAGGAAGGACAAGACCACCCGAACAGACAAGGAATGAACACGACGAAGACGCAAAAAGAAAGAGAAGGACCGCCAGGAAACTTCATACTGCCGCCGAGATGAAGCACTCAGGTAAGACACCAACAAGGAGGCCACCTGATCACCATAGAGATGATGATAAACTCGAGTCAAAAATACCATACGCGAAGACTCGAGAAGAAGATCGAACCAGCCACGTGACACACCGGTCCGATCTGCTGAAAGAGGCGGAGCCGCGGAAAACCGGTTTGGACACCGAGCAACTAGCACCGGAAACCAAGGCTGGGCCGGCCACCAAGGGACCAGAAGGACAACTCTCCCCTGGTAAGTCTCTAAGCGAGTCAGGACCTGGAGCAACAGCTGAACCGGGGGAAAGAGGTACAGGAACCTCCACCTCGACCAGTCGAGCCGCAAGGCGTCGACCCCGACGGCCTCGCGATCGGGGAAGGGCGCCGCATACATGGGAAGACGCCGCGACCACGCCGACGCGAAGAGGTCCACCTCGGGACGCCCGAACGTCTGGCAAAGCCAGCGGAAGGACTCGTCGTCGACCGTCCACTCCGTGGAGAGGGGAACGAAGCGAGACAGGGCGTCCGCCAAGACGTTGGACACGCCCCGTACGTGAACAGCCAGGAGAGCCAAACCCCGAGAACTCAGCAGACGAGTCACCCGAAGCGACCAACCCCAAGAGCCAAGGACCGCATCGAACCCCGCGGTTCAGGCAATGAACCACCGGAGAGCAGTCCGAATGGAGCCGGATCGTTGATCCGCGGCCACCCGAATCCTCCGAAGAGCAAACCACACCGCCGCGAACTCCCGCACCGTGCTGTGAGCTCGACGGAAGGACGGACCCCAACGCCCCTGGCCGGCCTGGTGAGCACTGGTCACAAAACCCCAGCCTAGAGACGACGCATCCGTGTACACATCGAGCGAGGGCTCGGGTAGGCGCCATGGCACCGAACCCCGAAAAACCCGAAGAGGAAGCCGGTGACGCAGCAACCGACGCAAGGCCCCCGGGGTCGAACCTTGCGATCGCGAGAGAGGCGGAAGGGGGACCCCGAAGGAACCAGAACAGCCGACGAAGCCAAACCCCCCGGCGGGTAGACCAGCATCGCGAAGTTCAGGCTCCCGCACAGCCCCTCGAGCAACCGCCGGGTGACCCGAGGCCCACCAGAAACAGACGAAGGCGGGACCGCAGCCGCTGGAGAGACTCCGGAGGGAGAGACAAGGAGGAGGTGCGAGAGTCCCAAACGAGGCCCAGCCAAGTCCGAACCTGAGATGGAACCAGATGGGACTTCCTCCAGTTCACCAAGAACCCGAACCCGGCGAGCTGGGAAAGAACCAAATCCCTGGCTAGCAAGCAAGCGGACCGGCTGGGAGCCAAACCAGCCAGTCGTCGAGGTAGGCCAACACCCGAACTCCTAGGAGACGCAACCGAGCCACGACTACCCGTGTAAGGCGCGTGAACACGCGAGGTGCCAGGTTCAACCCGAACGGGAGACAACGAAAGCGGTAACTCTGACGCCCCACCACAAAACCGAGCCAGTCCCTGAACCGCGGATGAATCGGGACATGCCAATAGCGTCCCGGGGTCCAGGGACACCATCCAAGCGCCCGGCTCAAAAGGAGCCGAACCTGAGACAGCGTAGTCATCCGGAAGGAGGGCAATGAACCCAGGGGTTCAGACGGGACAAGTCCAGAATGAACTCAGGTCCGCGCAGTCCCGTTTCGGAACCGGAAACAGACGGGAAACCCATCTGAGGGACGACGTCGTTTGACGACGCCCAAACGTACCCACTCCAAGACGACGCGACGGAGCGCAGGGAAGAAACTTGCCCGCCAGCCCCGACCCCCCAAAGGGGGAGGGGCCACCCAACGCCACCGCAGACCGCAGACACGACCGAAAGGCCCACGAATCGTGGGACCAGGCGCGGGCGAACAGCGCAAGCCGCCCCCCCATCGCCCCGTCAACGGGGCAAACCGCGAAAGGGCCGGCGACCCTACGAGACCCAGAACCCCCGCACAGGAGCGAACACCGCGCCGACCAGACGAGGGCGGGTCCGCAGCAGGAGCCGAACCCGAACCTGACACCAGAGGCCTACCACGACGAGAGGAACCCCGAGCTCTGGCACGACCCTTCCGGGAAGACCCACCCCGGGACCCCCGGAAGACCAACAAGTCCGACATCGGACGACAAGCCGCCGACGCAGCCTGAATAAACTGCGCCACGGCCGACCACAAAAAGAAGAGGACAAAGGGGGAAGAACGCCTAGAGCCAGAGCCCAGCAGATTCCACGGAGGAACCCAGCACCGCCTGCCGACACGCGAGACGGGAAGCATAAAACAGGGAAACCGCATCCCGCAAAATCGGCGTGAACAGCTTCAACAAGGCAGCGAACGAGCGCGCAGCCGAGGACAAGGCGCCGGACCCGGGGACGGACCCAAGCGTCCTCACATCCTCCACGAGCCAATCCGAGGACAGCTCCAGGATGGAAAAGAACCGCAAGGCGAAGCAAGCCCCGGCGCCCAACTAAGCGCACGCAAGTCCTCGCAACAAGCGCCGCCGAAAGGACGGGAACCTGCACATGGAGCTGAATAACGCCCACATCGCGGGGAGGGCAGGGGCAAACAAACAAGCACTCATTCAGTACTCAAGCTCGCCCCCCAGGAAAACCTGAATCACCGTGGAAGCTTCCCGCCACTCCAACGTGCGGGAACGACAGAAGGAATGCCAGGAATCCAAACAAACAAGGGGCAGCTGCTAGCCAGGAAGACTCTCGGAACCTCGTAACGGAGCCAGAAAGGGAACGAAGTCCCAAACCTGAACTCAGACGGATCCAGTTCCGAGGCATATCCGGGTCCCGCAGGAGGTAAGCTGCAAAGGCCGCTCGCACACACCAGGTTGGATGCGATAAGCCGAAAACCTCCGGAAAGACGGAACCGACGAACCCGGGGGAACACGGAACCGAACCCGGGGAGGGGCCGACACCAAATCCAACTCGTACGCAGAGGGGGGAAAGAGAAAACCCCACCCTTGTAACAATAAGCCCCGCTCAGAGGGAAGAAAAACCCAGGCGGGGTCCAGCGGAGCCAAGGCCCCAAGTCAGCCCCTCCCCAGCCTCGAGGTCCAACACCACAGGACCCGAGGCCGAGTCCTCTCCCCAAGCCCCGACCCACAAGACAAGGACGAGCAGCCGGAACAGCTGAAGGAAGGGGGGCCCACTGGTCAGACCCCGAAGCTTCGGCCGGGAGACAAGACTCGAATGCCTCTGCCGCTCCCCCGGAAGGGGCACCCCCGAAGCTGCCGAGTCTCAAGATCAAGTAACCCCTGCTCCGCCCCGAAACCTCAGACGTTTCGGGCTGGAAGCAAGGGGGGGGGGGACCAGAACGAGCAGTAGGGGAAGGACGAGAGCGCGGACTGAACCAGGATCGAAGCGACCCCCACCCCCAAGTCCGGGTCACGAAAACAAAGGCGGGGCAGCCCCGGGGCATCCGGGTGAGCACCAACCTAGCGCGTTGCAACAGACGAAACCTAGACTGCAACGCACGCGCCGCCTGTACCCGAAGAGAATCATCAGAGGATTGGGTAAATTGAGTCACAAGCAAGCAGCAACACTCACAGACTCAGGGTCGAAAGTATCACCGACCCAACAGGCAGCATGGCAGAGGCAAAAACAATGAGGGTCACCCTGAGACAAAGGGACCGAGCACCCCAAACTCACACACACCAGCGAGTGGGGACTCCGGGGTCACATCCATCGGACCCACGCGCCCCCTAGGGGATTCCAGGGTCCTGAGCGTTTACTTTAAGAGGACTCGCGCTCAGGTAGTCCCAGGCAGGAGGGCTGCTAACCGGCGCCCAAAACTACCAAGCGAACTTCTATAGCTGTACCCCAGACGTGTACACTCACGGGGACCTAGCAGGGGGCGCCATCGATTAACGTGAAAGGGTTAGGACTAATGAATGAATAGGACAGAACCCCCCACCAGGCAAAAACAAAAAGAAAACAAACCCCGCAAGAGGACAGCGAACCCAGGGAACAGAGCCGGCGCTATGTCGGGAATACAAGCTGGTGCAGCACCCTGCGCCCCTACCAGTGCAAACCTGCCTCTTACCTGCCAGTAACAAGGGAGAACAGAACACCAAGAGCCCACAGGCGGCCGAACAACCGAAAACGAAAAAGGTAAAACGGACGCAGCAGAGGCAGATCCCGAGGAGCCTGTGGAAGGTGGCCCCAAGCCCCAAGGGTAGTACTTACAGGGCACCTAGGGAAGGAAACCCTAGGCGCATGCAGCCCGAGTACCAAAAATTACTCCTGGCTCTCGCACCCAGAAAACAAACACCACACGCAAGCACAGTGTTGTAGCGACACGGAGCCAGAGCACACGACCTTCGCCTATAGCATCAGCCTCAAGAACTGAGGTGTGGGTAGCCGGCGCGGAGGGTCTGGGCTCCCCCTTCCCCCTCCCGGGGAGGGCATGACTCAGGGTTCCCGAAAGTATCACCGACTACCCCCCCCCCCCCCATCCTCCCCAAAACACCCAACAGCAGCATGCAGAGGCAAAAACATGAGGTCACCCGGAGACCAAACGCGATCCCTATCCAACCCTCAAACTCACACACAGCGAGTGTTGACTCCGGGGTACACAGCCATCGGACCCCACCGCCCCCTAGGGGATTCCCAGGGTCCTCGAGCTGTTTACTTTATAAAGGACTCGCTCTCTAGGCAAGGTCCCAGGCGGGGACTGCTAACCAGCGCCCAAAACATACCACCGCGAACCTTCTAAGATCGTACCCCTGGGACTATACACTCACAGTGGACCTAGCAGGTGGTGCCTCGATCTAAACCATGAAAGGCGCTGGGACTTCACTCATGTAATGAATTTGACAGACCCCCACCTATACGGTCCAAACAAAAGAAGAAACTAAAACCCGCAAGAGGACAGCGAACCCCAGGGAACAGAGCCGGCCACTATGTCGGGAATACACGCTGTGCAGCACCCTTGCGCCCCTACCTAGTGCAAATTGCCTCTTACCTGCCAGTAACAAGGGAGAACAAGAACCCCAAGAGCCCAACAGGCGGCCGAAAACCGAAAAAGCGTAAACGGACCAGCAGAGGACAACTTCCCAGGTACCTGTGTGAAGATGGCAACCAACCCCCAAGTGGTATACTTACCAGCGGCACCTAGGAGAAGAGACACACCCTTCAGGCGCTGCAATGTCAGCCCTGAGGCTACCGGAAGTCTACCTTCCTGGCTCGTCGCACCACGAACAACACAACACCACACGTCCACGCACAGTGTTGTACGAACCTCGGAGCTCCAGAGCACTACGACCTTCAGCCTATACATCAGCCTAAGAACGAGGTGTGGGTAGCCGGCGCGGAGGCGGTCTGGGGCTCCCCCTTCCCCTCCAGGGGAGGGGAAGCATGCGCAGACAAGCAGGCGCGCAAGTCCGTTTGTGACGTCAGTCCACTCTATATGCTTCGTTTTCTGTTGGGGAGTTCTATCCACTAGTTCGACCTTTTGGTAGCAATTTTAACCACAGAATAGTGGCAGTCTTTTCGTTTTCGGGCCCTTACATTTCTGGGTGCCTGTCTCCGGTCCGATGGCAGAATCATGAAAATAGCTTCCAACCACACGGGTGGTTTTATAGGCCATTGCTCCCCTTGCCTCTCTGGGGGGCCCGGTCTGGCCGATGGTTTCCCGGTAGGCCTAAGAAATCCACACACAGACTGCGAAAACCCCGACTCAGAATATAGCCTGGATGGGTAATAGGACGCTCATGTACACCCCAAGCCTTGGCCCAGTGCGCAGTGCCTAGACCGCCCGACGGAGGAGGCCCCCAGGCAAGCCAGCTGTGAGCACCTGCAGCTCGCCAGAGTCCCATACACAAACCAGGATGGCCATAATTAATTTCGAAAGCAAGCAAGCGTGCCCCCGGAAGAGTCCACGGAACTGGACCAGAGGGCATAACTGGCAAACCTCCACAGTGTTCAGCGCTTGTTATACCTACTACATAGTCGCTTAAGGACAACTGAGTAATGACCGAACCATAAGATGCTCCTGATAACATGCTAAGTAGGCTAAGATACAAGGCCCGGTCCTGATTCTCCTTCCTGCAATGTTCACAGGGACACGATGATCTGTCTCTCTCGCGGTTTCGTTCACACAATCGCGTCGTAACTAATAAGTCATATTGACTTATTAATTTGCGAGGACGGGTGGTACAAGAGAGAAACTGGAGAAGCACATCCCAGTACCCGATCAAACCAGCGCGGACTCATACGTCGGCACGGCAGCCACGTCCAACAGCCAGGATGATCAGTCCAGGAGGCCTGTTCAACGACCGGGCCGTGCGGACGCTAAGCCCCGGAACGCACCCTCCACGGCAATAAAAACTCCAAGGTAAGTACCAGCCAAGAAGGCGTATGCTCTCGCCAATCTAGGCTCCGTGTAACAACGCAGACCATCTGATTGATATACAGTGTATCCCCGATGGTGACCTATGCACCACGGCACCCACTGGTAATATTCCCGAAAGTAATCTACTATCATAGCCGTTCAACCCAACACCAAGCGCTAAAAACCTTGCAAGCAACAACCAAGACCTACCGGCGAGTACAGAAGCCAACACCCACAACTCCCCACCTCATAACCTAACAAAGGTGGAACCCTTAATGACCCTACCATGGTTGGTCACTGCACAAAGTGGGACAGGAAGAGGGTGAAAAAGGGGGACAGACAATGGTGTGCGAACGGTCTCAGACATACAAAAAAATACCTAAAGAAAGACAGGTAAATAAACACTGCACTCAGCGCCCTGCCAAAAATGCCAGACTGCAGAAAACTCACCTGGCGAAAGGTGGCACGAAGTGAAACAACGACTCAACCTGAGCCCGAAGAACCTGGTGAGTATCCCGCCACGGTTGAAAGACGCAGAGCCGGACTGCAGGAGAGCAGTTGAGAGCGAAGAATGCGCCCCCCACCCCCATGACAAGGGAAAACCTCGGCGGCCTCCCCACAACTTGAACCCAGGACCCCCGATCGAAGTGGCACATAACACACACAAAACAAAAAACCAACATGCGCTACGGATAAAGCAAGAGGCGAAGTCCAATGTAGCAAAAACAGGCATCCTACACCAGGACTACAACACCCCAGACCAAAACAAACTCCGCCGCGCACGACACGCTGGCCTAAAACGCGCAACCGTCCCTGCGGGAAGGCGGCAACTAGGATTACTTCACAAGAAAAGTAGCCAAAATGAGTGAGCAGGAACAATAAACACCGGCCAAAGAAGCGAAAACAAAGCCCAAAAAAGGCACACAGCGGGGCCACAAGCAAGCCAACAGGGCTACAAGCAGCCCAACGGCTACCTAACTACCCAACACACTGCCACAGAGCCCAACAGGGCCACAATTAGCCCAACAGGGCTACAAAGTAGCCCAACGCTACAAGTAGCCCCAACAGGGCTACAAGTAGACCAACTCGGCACATACACGGAGCCCAAACCGGCCCAAATTTAGCCCAACAGGGCTACAATGAGCCCAACCGGACTACAAAGAGCCCAACAGGACTACAAGAGCCCAAAAGGTG
>WNGS01150271.1:144366-155034 GCA_020271785.1 Procambarus virginalis
GACAAGAACGAGGAGCCGACAGACGTTCCAATAACGCAGGAAGTACGAAAAACCTTCCCGAACCCTCGAGAACACGGAAGCCAAACCCGTCCCGAAGGCACACAAGGCGCAGGCGCCCCGAGACCAGTAGTCACGTAGAACCCCCAAAACGGGAAACATGACGAAAACACCGTCCCAACAAGGGGTGGGGGGAAACATCCACCCAGGACGGAACCAACCGACTCAAAGGCCAGGAACCGAGCCCGGGGAGGGCTGACGCCCAACAGCACGGTACGGCGAGTGGGGAGAAAACCCTACTCCGCGTAACCACAAGCCCCCTAGAGGGGGATAAAAACCCCCACGGGTCCAACGGGGCCAAGGCCCCCCAAGTCAGCCCCTCCCCAGCCCGGGAACCCACACACGACAGGCCCCGGGGCCGAGCCGTCCCCCCAAGCCCCGGCCGTACCAGAAAACCGGGGCAGCCGTGAAAACACGAAGGAAGGGAGCCCACTGGCAGACTCTTACAACACGCTGGAGAACAGCTCAAATGCCCCCGTCACTACCCCGAAGGGGATTTCCCCGAACACGCCCGAGTCTCAACACCACAAACCCCGCCCTGAACCTACAGACGGTAAGGAACCGGATGCAGGCAGGAAGGGGAATCCAGGGAAAACAAGAACAAAAACGGGCAGCCCCGGGTTCCCGGGGAGTTACCACGAGAGCGTTGCCACCACCAAGCTCAAGTGCAACGCCTCTGCTGCCCGCACCAGCTTAGCACAACTGGGTAACAGAGCCACAACGAGCAACAACTCGCAGGACTCCGGTCGAAGGTGTCACCGACCCCACAGGCAGCAGACGGAGGCAAAACAAGAGTCACCAGAGACAAGGGGTGAGCAACCCTCAAACTCGCTGGAAGCGAGGGGGGCTCTGGGTCACATCCATCGGACCCACGCCCCCCGGGGTTTCCCAGGGTCCCGAGCGTTTACTATAAGAGGACTCGCGCTCAGGTAATCCCAGGCAGGGTACTGCTAACCGCACCCAAAACTACAAACAACTTTCTAAGAGCTGAACCCCCGGGATGTGTACACTCACGGGGACCTAGCAGGGGTGCCACCAGAAATACTCAGACACAAGGGACCCAAGGGGCAAGAACGAAGGCAGACCCCCCCCCACCAGGTAGATAAACAAAAAGAAAAAGAAAACCCCGCAAGAGGACAGCATACCCAAGCGGAACAGAGCCGGCCGCTATGATTGGAAAAGACAAGCTGCACAGTACCCTGCGCCCCACCAGTGCAAAACTGCCCCTTACCCTAAGGCGACCAAGGGAGACAGAACACCCGAGCACACAAAGAGCGGCCGAAAACCAAGCAGTAAACGGCCTAGCAGGGGCAGACCCCAAGGAACTTGTGGAAGGTGGCCCCAAGTCCCAAGGGCAGTACTTACAGGGCACCTAGGAAGGGAACCCTAGGCGCATGCAGCCCGAGTACTGGAGAATCACTCCCGGCTCACGCACCACCTAGAAAACAGACACCACACTCTAGGTACAGTGCTGAAACAACCACTGGAGCCGGAGCACATAACCGGTGCCTATAGCATCAGCCGAAGAACTGATGGGTGGATAGCCGGCGTGTGAGGTCTGGGGCTCCCCCTTCCCCCCCCGGGGAGGGGGAGCTGCGCAGACAGCGGCGCGGTGACGTGTGACGTCATACTAGTTTGCTTGTTTTCTGTTGGGGAGTTCTATCCACTAGTTCGACTTTTGGTAGCAATTTTAACCAGAATAGGGGTTTGTTTTGGGGCGCTTACTTTTCTGGGTGCCTGTCCCGGTCGATGGCAGACATAGAATGCTTCCAATCACACGGGGCTTCTATAGGCCATTGCTCCCCTTGCCTCTCTGAGGGGGCCCGGTTCTGGCCGTGGTCCCCGGTAGGCCTAAGAACTCCATACACATGACTGATGCCAAAGTCTGACATTAGCATATCAGCCTGGGATAGCTCCGGGGAGCCGACGGGGCTCCCCCCAGAAAATGCATTCAAAGGGAATTACCAGAAAAATAGGCAGATGGATCTACAATTTCCCAACTAACAGAACCCAATGTGTAATAGTCAACAAATAAAATCCGGACCATCAACCGTAAAGAGCTCAGCCCCCCAGGGTACTGTGCTTGCTCCAGTACTTTTTCTCATCCTCATATCTGACATAGACAAGGACACAACCTATAGTACTGTATCATCCTTTGCAGAAGAAACTAGGTTTTTTATGAGAGTAGACAACATAGAGGACACGGCAAACCTTCAATCAGATGTAAATCAGGTCTTTCTATGGGCTACAGAAAATAACATGGTGTTTAATGAAGATAAGTTCCAGCTCATGCGCTACGGAAAAAATTAAAATATAAAAACGAAAACAACGTACAAAACTCAGTCAAATCATTACATAGAACGGAAAGGCAGTGAATTGGATTTGGGTGTACTGATGTCGGAAGACCTTACATTTAAAGAACACAATAAAGTAGCCGTCACAACTGCAAGAAAAATGACAGGGTAGATAACAAGAACCTTTCCCACTAAAGATGCAATACCGACGATGATACTTTTCAAGGCGCTAGTGCTCTCTAGAGTGGAATACTGCTGCACAATGACAGCCCCTTTCAAAGCTGGAGAAATTGCTGACCTGGAGAGCGTGCCTTTACTGCTAGAATCCACTCAGTAAAACATCTAAACTATTGGGACCGACTAAAGAGCCTAAACCTTTTCGATATGAACTTGAAGCCGGCCATATACTGCAGGTATGTTGACGGACATTTTTACACAGGTACCCGATGTCAGACATCTGTAAGTGCTGAAGGAAGCATTTGAGCAGAATTCCGTGTTGCGTTTCACTTACGAGATGGAGAAGGATGGGAAACTACCCTTTCTAGATGTAACAGTCATGGAAAGGAGCGGAGGTTTCCACACTGCAGTCTACACTAAGGAAACAAACATAGGAATGTGCCTCAATGCCAACAGTGACTGCCCAGACGGGAACAAGAGGAGTGTTGTTAACGCTTATGTCGACCATGCTCTCAGCCACACCTCAGGATGGAAGCAAGTCGATGAAGAACTCTGTAGGATAAGGCAGGTCTTAGTCAACAACGGCTTCTCCAATGGTTTCGTTGAAGACATCATAAGAAGAAAGGTGAAACGCCATGCAACCTCTGAAGAGACAACTAACACAACACCTGTACCCCCTATTAGACTATTTTACAGGAACTTCTTTTCTACAGCTCATAAAACAGAGGAAAGGGTCCTGAAAGATATTGTTAATAGAAACGTTATCCCTACAGACAAAAATCAGAAGATACAATTGACGATTTACTATAAAACTAAGAAAACTGCCAACCTACTCATGAGAAACTCTCCAGACACAAAGCAGAACGCTTTAAAAGAGACCAATGTCATCTATGCCTTCAAATGCCCACTTGGGGACTGTAAGCCTCAAAGAACTCAGTATATAGGCAAGACAACAACATCTCTTTCCAGGCGATTAACGATGCATAAGCAACAGGGCTCTATCAAGGAACATATAATCTCTTCCCACAACCAGACCATCACCAGAGAAGTCTTAACAAAAAATACGGAAATCATCAATAGATACAGCGATAGCAGGCGGCTAGATATCTGCGAGGCACTACACATTAAGAAGTCAACACTAGCAATCAACAGCCAATTAACGCACAATTATATTCTACCCACTTCAAGACTCCGCTCCAATATAGAAGCATCAAGAAATATGGGCCAATAGGCCCTCTGCAGTTACTTCTATTCTTCCCTTTAGCTTATACCCATTGTTTCATGTTCTGTGTTGTGTTGAAAGTTTGTTTTCACCTCATCCAAAACCACTGTAACATGTCACCTCACCCAAAAGCAGGTATAAAAAAGAAAGTCAAAGCTGTTTAAACTCTGTTCAGTTATAGTTGTGTGTGTGTAAACTAAAGTCTTTGAAAATGTAATAAGTTTTACGAAACGCGCTCAAGTGTCGCGTCAGACTAGAAATAAAAATGAACTTTGGAGAATTGATTTTTCAGTTACCATCAACAGTGAAAAAGAATATAAGAATCATTGAGAAAATTCGTGTTAGAATTATTAATCTTACTTTTTCGGTCATATTTAATAATATGTGTCTTTGAGAGTACTGTATATTCATGTCTGCCATCATGCCACCCTGCAAACACGCTATGTAACTGTCCCTATTTTCTGCTTATTACTACTTGTAATAAAGTTGTTACATCTTGTTATAACGTTTGAATGGCTATCTTGATCTTATCTTGAGATGATTTCGGGGCTTTAGTGTCCCCGCGGCCCGGTCCTCGACCAGGCCTCCACTGCCAGGAAGCAGCCCGTGACAGCTGACTAACACCCAGGTACCTATTTTACTGCTAGGTAACAGGGGCATAGGGTGAAAGAAACTCTGCCCATTGTTTCTCGCCGGCGCCCGGGATCGAACCCGGGACCACAGGATCCAGCGTGCTGTCAACTCGGCCGACCGGCTCCCTATGAACAATTGCTATGCCAATTTTGATTTCTTAAAATTCTGACAATGTTTAAAAAAAGAAGAATCTGCAACTTATCCCGACTTGGATAATCTTTGTAGTACTATACATGCAACATTCAAATATACCCATCGTCTATCTCTTATACAATTTTACCGTTGCGGTCGTAATAAATGGCAAAACATTATTTTAAAACCAAGCTACCTGGTGGAAGAATGACATCTTTTATTGAAACTTTTAGACCACCTGTAATGTGGCATATTAGAACAATGTTATAACTTGCTATATTGGTTGTTACAACTTGTTAGGTGTTAAAACTTGTTCGAACTTTGTAGCAACGTCATAGTTTCGTCGTGTGTTTGGCAGGTAGGCACCCAAAAAAGGTAGGTACCCCAAAACAGACCCCAACTGGTATAAAATTGCAACCCAAACCAAACAGAGCTTTAGAACTCTCCCCAAGAAAAACAAGATAACGAGAAAATCGTTATCAACCTAATGCCCCCCCCCCTCAGGTGGGGGAGGGGAAGGCACTGCCCCACCAAGCTGGCCGCTAGACTGCCAGTTCAGAAACTGATCAAACGTGAACAAAACCGCTGATCGGAGGGAGGGAGGGTGCCAGGGAGCTACCGGGGCTCACCCTGAAAATGGCATTTCATTAGTCAATGCTGGTTTTCTGTAAGGAACCCCATTGGCTTCCTGGAGCTAGATACCCAAAGATAAGTAAAAGAGGGAGTTGCCCAGGAGGCAACAGCACCACGTGCCTCATGGCGAAGACCGGGCAACTGGCTGAAACAGACCGCCCAAGGCCACACAAGACTGCAGAGGGCCGGAATGCTCACACGATAACGGGTGGCCAGGACTCTGTTCGACCTCCAAAATCCCTGTGCCCAAATGTCAGCCAAAGACATGTTCCCAAACACAGCAGCGAGAGCCCCAAACTTCCAAGCATCAAGGCCACGAGGGCAGACCACAGGCTGGCTAGACCTGATAACCCTACAGACGACCTGAGAGACCTGAGTCCAGGAACAGGGAACGAAGGATATCTGATCAACTAAAAGCGTGATCCCGGATACAGAATCCAAAGCACGCAGGTAACAGGGGAGAGCCGCAACTGGACACAAAACATGATGCACCCCAGGCCTGACCAACCAAGCATCAATAACACATGGATCCTTCCGGAGGCCCGGCGTCTCATTCTTCGCCAGAAAAGAAGGAGACGGGCACAAAGACGAAGTGAAAAGAGAATCCGAGGGGCTAGGGAGCCGGTCAAGCAGAGCGGGCCAGGACACCGGGTACAAAATAAGTACCCACAAAAAAAGAAAACCAGGAACCTCACAGACGCCGTCTTGTTGAATCGGCTCTAATACACAATGTACCCAGCATGAACTTGAGTCCTGGCTTTGTTGCTGTGGACTCTTCCCTTTCAGTGACTTCTATCCCAAGTTCTTTCCCAAGAGGCAGACAAGAGGATCTCCAGCATATTTCAACAATCCTAAGTATTGTAGTACAGGATGATGATAGTGAGTGGTGTCCCAGAGAACATAAAGGTATAGTGCTTTTGAAAAATAGGTAAGATAACAGGAATGTGCCAAGGGAAGTGAAAATTGGATGAGAAAAATTTGCCCTAGTGTTTCCAGTGCAGAGAAGAACATTCAAGATGGCTGCCGGCAAGAGGAAATACAAAACAGAGCTTGATTTTGCTGGATTCAGTGAAGAAAGCATTGATATAACCAGTCTATACAACAAGTTGGTAAAATTATATACTATAGTGACCTCTCATGTAGAAATAATTAGTAAATTGAAAGAAAGTAATGATAGTATACACTCAAATGCTCTAATCTTTCTAACAAACGTGACTTAACATAAGCTTACCCCTTCCATTTATCTTTCTTTCCCTTTCCTTTTCTTTCTTTCTTCTCCCCTTTTTCTGTTCATTGTCTTCTCCTACGCTCCCTTGCTATCCTCTTCTTATTCCTATTACTATCTCCTTCTCATTCGGTGGTTATAATAGGAGCTGCCTCGTATGGGCCAATAGGCCCTCTGCAGTTCTTATTATTACTACTATCCCCTCTACTACACCTTATTTTGCTCCTCAGCTCTCTCTTGCCTATTTATTGCCTGTCTCTACTTCCTCATCACAATCGACTTGAGAATGGTCCAGGACGGACCGAAACGTCGTCGTCCCTTCACCTTCTAGTGTGTGGTCTGGACAACATACTTCAGCCACGTTATTGTGACTCATCGCCTGCACAGGAACCTCAGTCTGGGAACACAAAACCGAGGGACAAGACCACCACCCAGAAATCCCCAGGGAAAGGGACAGGGTAGAACGCCAGAAGCAGGCATCCGACGGTAACAAAGACGACAAACGAGTTCGGAGAACCGTGTACAGCCACAAGCATACAAAGTGGTATGGGCTGGTCCAGAAACCAAGTCCATAACACAGGGAACAAAACCTACCAAGTTGTGAAATAAACAGATAACCATGCATTGCAGGGGGAACAGAGGCAACAGGGGATCAACCCACACCGGCCAAGAACATAAAAATCAAGACAAAACAGGCAAGCAGCAACCCTAGCCTGTCACTTAGGGGGCCACAGAAGCACTTCACACAGCAGGGGTGGTGGCCAGAAGGACAGAAATCCAAACAATGTGAACTCTCAGGAGCCCAGAGACATGTCAAGTGACAGCAACCCCTACAAGGGTGAGAACCCGAAAGCCCCAGGGAAGATAACCCTGAGACCCAAGGAATGTACTTACAAGGCACCTAGGGAAGTACTAGTACTGCTGGCCAATGCCGTAACTTATGGCGGGTACAACCACTAATGGCAAAATCCCGACAGGATATGGCTGCCAGAGTAGACGTCAGCCCCAGCCGGCTTCAGTCAATGAACTGGCAATCTAGCGGCCGGCTCGGGAGAGGAGGGGGAGGGGCGAATGTGTGGTGCGTCAGGTTGATGATGATTTGCTTTTTACCTTGCTTTTCTTGTGGGGAGTTCTTGGGCTCTGTTAGGTCTTGGGTTGCAAATTTTCTATCAGTTGGGGGTCTGTTTTGGGGTGCCTACTTTTCTGGGTGCCTAGCCCAGGTCGATAGCAGACATGAATATACAGCACTTTCAAAGAGTGAAGTTTTCATAGACCATTGCTCCCTGCACCTCTCGGAGGGAACCAGGTTCTGGCTCATGGTTCCTGGTAGGTATGAGGCCTCCATATGACTGAAGCCCCAGACTAATATAGCTAATACCAGTTCAAAAACTCCGGGGAGCCAATGGGGCTCTCCTCAGAAAAGTAAACTAAGTAATAATGATTTATAATCCTTACCTTGCAGTTACCTTGCGATGATTTCGGTGCTTAATGTCTCCGTGGCCAGGTCCCCGACCAGGCCGACTGGTTGTTGGACTGGTCAACCAGCTGTTGGACTGGTCAACCAGGCTGTTGGACGCGGCTGCTCGCAGCCTGACGTATGAGTCACAGCCTGGCTAATCAGGTATCCTTTGGAGGTGTTTATCAAGTTCTCTCTCTCTTGAATACTGTGAGGGGTCGGCTAGTTATGCCCCTTACTTGTAGTGGAAGCATAATGAACATTCTCATGCCTTTGATGTTGATAGAGTTCTCTCGCAGAGTACCTATTGCACCTCTGCTCTTCAACGGGGGTATTCTGCACATCCTGCCATGTCTTCTGGTCTCATGTGATGTTATTTCTGTGGCCAGGTTTGGGACCAGCCCCTCTAATATTTTCCACATGTAAATTATTATGTATCTCTCCTGCCTGCATTGTAGAGAATACAGATTTATGCAATTTAGTCAGTCCCAATAGTTTAGATGTTTAACCAAGTAGATTCTAGCAGTAAAGGATCTCTGCATGCTCTCCATATCAGCAATTTCTAAAGCTTTGAAAGGGGCTGTCATTGTGCAGCAGTATTCCACTCTAGAAAGCACTAGCATCTTGAAAAGTATCATCATTGGTATAGCATCTTTAGTTTAAAAAGTTTTTGTTATCCAACCTGTCATTTTTCTTGCAGTTGTGACGGCTACTTTTTTGTATTCTCTAAACGTAAGGTTTTCCGACATGAGTACACCCAAATCCTTTACATTGCTTTTTCGTTTTATTATGATTTGACTGGATTTTGAACGTGGTTTACATTTTTATTTTTTCATTTTTTCCCTAGCGCAGGAGCTGGAACATATCTTCATTAAATACCATATTATTTTGTGTAGCCCATTAAAGACCTGATTTACATCTGATTGGAGGTTTGCTGTGTCCTCTATGTAGTCTATTCTCATAAAAATCCTAGTGACATCTGCAAAGAATGATACGGTACTTCACTTTGTGTCCTTGTCTCTGTCCAATATGAGGATGAGAAAAATTACTGGAGCAAGCACACAGTACCCTGAGGGCCTGAGCTCTTCACGATTGATGGTCAAGATTTTACTTAAAAGACTATTACATACTGGGTTCTGTTAGTCAGAAAATTGTAGATCCATCTGCCTATTTTTCCAGTGATTCCTTTTGAACGCATTTTTGTGTGCAATAACACCATGGTCAAATTTATCCAAGGCTTTTGTGAAATCTGTGTAAATTACATAAGTGTTTTGCTTGTCTTCCATGGCATCTAAGGCCATGTCATAGTGGTCCTGCCATCCTTATGGCAATGGTCCTGCCATAAGGCCATCCTAGATATGTACAGTACATATATTCTTTACAATCAGTAACAAGCTTTCTATTTACAGAAAATTACAATAGCACAAACTTACCAAAACAATCTCCAATCTCAGGTGGAAGTTCTTTTAACTGATTCTCAGAAGCATTGAATTTGGTGAGTCTCTGCAAGTAACCAATGCTCAATGGAAGTTCTGTTAAGGAGTTGTGTGAAACATCCTGAAAGAAACAAACATGAAGTTAAACTTCATTACTGTATGAGAAAGTAAGGTATCATAGCAATATGATATTTAAAACAAAACCCTATTACTGTAAAGTCAGAGTATTTATTAGCAGTTTAAAGGAAATAAAAACTCTTCTTAACCATTAAATATAAAATGATCTACATCAAGTACCTTTTGATCATTCTTAAAGTAGAGAAAACAAAAATTAAATTAAATATATTGCTAGCAATTTCTTTTTAATATTGTATGAGCTCAGTTATCCAAAGCCCACTAAATCAAATATTTGGGATATCTGGCCAAAGTCTAACTCAACAAATTTTCTGCCAAACTTCGCCATATCTGAACAAATTCAGATAACCGGAGATTAGGTTACATCAGTTCTCAAGAATTACACATTTAAAGGTCTACAGTAACACATAAGAGGTCAAACAACAACAACACAAGCTGAAGTGTCTTAAAATATATTTTTGATTTATAGTGTGTTAAAATAAAAATTATGGTAGTTGTGCTACAAAAACCAGCGTTGAATGTAATGAAACGCCATTTTCTGGGCGAGTCCCGGAGGCTCCCCGGAGCTATCCATGGCTGATATGGATACCTAACTATTTTGCATCAGTCGATGTGGGTGGAGTTCTAGGCCTACCGGGGACCAAGAGCCAGAACCTGGCCCCCTCACAGAGGCATGGGGAGCAATGGCCCATAGAATTGCACATGTGATTTGGAGCATTCTATATCTGCCATCGACCGGGACAGGCACCCAGAAAGGTAAGCGCCACAAAACAAACTCCTATTCTAGTTAACAATGAAAATCGACAAACGAGTGGACAGAACTCCCCAAGAAAAACAAACTAACAAGCATGACGTCACACGAGCTGCATGTCTGTGCAGCTCCCCCCTCCCCGGGAGGGGGAAGGGGGAGCCCCAGACCCCCGTGCCGGCGATCCCCGCCCCAGTTCTGAGGCTGGATATCAAAATCACGAAAAAAACGCCGACCGGAGGGCGGGAGGTTGCCTGGGAGCCTCCGGGACTCACAATGAAAATGGAGTTTCATTACATTCAACGCTGGTTTTCTGGGGGGAGCCCCTACGGCTCCCCGGAGCTACTTCACCAAAGATTACCTAAGAAAACAAGGTGACACACCCGGGAGGCTGCATGTACTCTACTCCTCAACACGAAGTCGAGACAACCCAAGCAACAACAACCCAAGGACCCCTCCGGAAAGCAGCAGTCACATCTGTCGCCAGAAAAAGGGAGACGGCTGCAGATGAACAAACCTA
>WNGS01150281.1:0-11570 GCA_020271785.1 Procambarus virginalis
TCCAGTGAAAAATATTACGGCTGCTACAGTGGTGAAGAATCTACTGAAAATCTTCACCCAGTATGGATTTCCGAGGGAGATACAGAGCGACTGTGGCACCAACTTCACCAGTGATCTCTTCAAACGGACTCTGGAGGAGTTCAACATCAAACAGGTACTGTCCAGCCCCTATCATCCTGCTTCACAGGGTTCTCTCGAGCGTAGTCATCAAACCATCAAGGCACTCTTAAAAAGTTTTGTAATGAGACCTCAAAGGATTGGGATAGGCAAATTGATCTCATCATGTGTATTTTCAGAAGTCTTCCCAACGAGTCACTAGGAGTATCTCCTTATGAGATGCTCTACGGACGTAAGTGCCGTACACCTCTCAAGGCTTTCAAGGATTCTCTACGTGATGCCACCTTCAGTGAGCATCAGAATGTGCCCCAGTATCTTCAAAATCTCCGACACATTCTAGAGAGGGTCCATTCCTTTGCCAGCAACAACCTACAGAAAGCCCAGGAGAGGATGAAGACTCGTTACGACCAGCACTGTAAAGTAAGGAAGTTTAAACCAGGAGACTTAGTGCTTGCCTATTTCCCTATCCCAGGTTCTCCTTTACAGAACAGGTTCTCAGGACCCTACCGTGTTAAGGAGTGCCGGAACAACTTCAACTACGTTCTCGAGACCCCCGATAGGCGGCGGAAGACCCAGCTGTGCCACATCAATTTACTCAAGCCCTACCATGGGGTTCCTCCCACTGTGTTAACCAATTTCACCTCATTTACAGGTCCATACAGCCACAGTGAGACCTTCCCTGCTTCTCCTTCCGAAAGCACTGACACTGAGACAGCGCTTTCTAATTCGGAAATCCTTACTAACCTTCACAATCATTTTCAGGACGATAATAGTGCTTCACTCATCAAACTCATCAGAGAACATCAGGAGTTGTTTCGAGATGATCCCCAAGAGTGTACTGTGACTCAGCACGACATCCAACTGCTACCTGACACCCAGCCGATTCGCCAACCGTTCTACCGAATCAGCCCTAGCAAAACGGAAGTCATGCGGGCTGAGGTACAGTATCTCTTGGACCATGGACTGGCTACCCCCTGTGAGTCCCCTGGGCCTCACCATGCATCCTGGTACCCAAACCTCACGGCAAAATCCGTCTGTGCACGGATTATAGGAAGTTGAACCAGGTCACAGTGAAGGACGCCTACCCAATACCCAGGATAGACGACATATTGGATGCCATTGGTAATGCCCGCTACCTGTCTCAGGTAGACTTACTCAAGGGCTACTACCAGGTGAGTTTAACGGAGCGAGCTAAGGTACTGTCCGCCTTTATAACCCCGTTCGGGCTTTTCAGGTACAATCGCCTTCCCTTTGGACTCTGCAATGCCCCAGCCACCTTTCAGAGAGCTGTCAACCGCGTCATCCAGGGCTTGGACAAACACCACCTACGCCTATTTGGATGACATCGTGGTAGCATCCAACACCTGGAGCGAACACCTGCTCCAGCTACAACGATTGTTCTACAAGCTCCTGAAAGCCGGCCTCACCATCAATCTGGGCAAGTCCACCTTCGCGAAAGGTAAAGTGCGGTACCTGGGTCATGTTATAGGGAGTGGCAGCCTGGCTCCGTTAAATATCCACATTCAAGCAATCCAACAGTATCCACAGCCTACTACCAGGAAGCAGCTCCTGCGCTTCCTTGGTCTTGCTTCCTATTACCGTAGGTTTGTGAAGAATTTTAGCACTGTTGCAACCCCATTAATCACCTTAACCAGTCCCAAGCAACGGTATAATTGGACCAGAGAGCAAACCGTTGCATTCGAACAACTCAAATTCCTCCTCTGTTCTAATCCTATTCTCGCCTCACCAGATATCAAGAAGCCTTTCATCCTCCATGTCGACGCCAGTGGTACCGGCATCGGAAGTGTCTTAATGCAGCAGCGAGGCGAGGAGGTTCTACCTGTCAGCTACTACAGTTGCAAGTTGAAGCCTCATCAGAAAAACTACAGTACTATAGAGAAGGAACTCCTCTCCATCGTCCTGAGCTTACAACACTTTGCACCATATCTGCACGGTGCTAGGTCCACTACCATCTATTCGGACCACAACCCTCTGAGATTCCTACATCAAGCCCAATTTAATAACCAACGTCTGCTGCGATGGGCTTTATATCTTCAAGGCTTCAATTTAAAGATCTGCTACATCAAGGGGCCTGATAACATCATCGCTGACGCCCTCTCCAGAGTGCATGAGGTAGAGGCAGCTCCACCTCCCACTCTACCTCCCGTGAACGTGACTCACCGGAACAACAGGCTTCGGGGGAGAGTTGTGACGATAATCTCTTATCAGAGATTTAGCCTGCTATTTCCTTACTTCATCACGTTCTCAACAATATGCAAGATACGTTTTATAGTGGCTTAACGTATATATCAAGACAGCCACACGCACCTGCAACTCCCTCCTCCCCCCACTTCTGCACACCTGGTCGACCTGTCAACTGCTACTCCCAGCAAACTAGCGACTTGCGACCGTCCTGCGTTCTCATTGGCCGCCAACCAACACACCACCCCCGCTCCACGCCAATCACTTTCATCGCCAGTCATTGTTGGAGTCCCTTGCAGTTCTCTCAGCCAGAATATATCTCGTGCTCCTGCTGTGAACACCTAATTTGACCCACCTCGTGTGATCAAATAAGAGGTTTATAGCTAGCGCATATATTCCCAGCACCATTTACTTTGTTAACGTAACCAGTTCCCCCCTTTTCAATTTATTATATACTTTTATGTATTTTTCTTTTACATTATTTTAACTGCCAAGGTATCGTCTTTATTTTACTTTGTTTTCTAGATTAAATTAAAGTACTTTTTATATTTTGTGTTTTTGCGTATCTTGCCTTACCACAGATTATCAGACAAGCAGTCACTCTTTTTTTTCTTTTTTTTATATAAATTAACTGTAGGTGGCCCAGCATTGACACCTGCTATTTGGAAGACTGCCGACCACCATTTCCAACACGTTACCGTCACAATACACACACACACACACACACACACACACACACACACCCACAGGGAAAATCATGGAAGGGATGCGAACTCGGGCTGGCGAACGCAGGAGGACAATCGCAGCTGGAACAAATACAGAGGATGGGAGGGAACAGGAAGACTAGATGAAGGAAGTACTCCAGCAAATGCAGGATGAATTCGGTGAAGGACTGAGGGTAATGAGGGAGACAGTAGCCAACCTGCAAGATGATCTAAGGGCAGCGAAGGAGGAGATAAGATGCCTAAAGGAGACTCTTCCACAATACCGGACACAAACCGTACCTCAGGGAGATGGGAATGCTACTGTGGAAGGGACCACCACAGCCCAGCTCTCATTTGCTGAAATGCTTAAAAAGAGCCCCGAAGCTAGGTCTGCAGTTAAGGAAGTTGCCATGGAAGTGGCTTCCTCTCAGGAAGCCGCTAGATGTACTAGCTGGCTCATTGAGAGGAAAAGAGCAGTAGTAGTAGCAGGCATTAAAGAGCAAACAGGGACCAGCCCACAGGAGCGGAGAGATAAGGACAAAAACGCAATTACCGAGATCCTTAAAGAGGTAAGGATGGAGGGAACTGACCAAAATGTTGAAAAGGTTTTCAGGCTTGGAAAGTTCAACAAGGACAGGGACCGAATGATAAAGGTGGTTTTTATGAGCGAAATCACGAAAGAGGAGCTGTTAGCAAGGAAGAGCGGTCTAACAAATGTTCCGAAGTTCAAAAAAGTATTCCTGCAGAGGGATATGACAAGGGAAGAAAGAATACAGGCAGCAGACCGGAGGAAGGAGCGCAGGGAGCGAGAAAGGATTCAGAGTACCACAACCCGGAACCCTACAATCCCAGAGGGAAGTGGAGAACCCTCCTCAAACAGTGCAACAGCCACAGGGATTGGGGCACCACCCCCACATTCTACCTCACAGACAACCAACCTGCCCCATCCCCTGTCAGCCCCCCACGAAGTACCCACCTAGGGCACTCTCCCCCCACCCACCCCCCTCCCCCCACCCACCCCCTTCCTCCTACTCACCCCCCTACTCCCACTCACCCCTCTCCCCAGGACCTCCCTTCTCCCCCATCCCCCAAACCCTCCCTTCTCCCACATGCCTTCCCGTCTCTCCCACCCCAAGCCCTCCCTTATCCCCACCCCCCTAAGCCCCCCACTCCCCCCACCCCACCTAAGTCTTCCCCTCTCCTCCACTCCCCTAAACCATCCCCTCTTCCTCACCCACCTCAGCCCTCCTTTTCCCCCCATGCCCCCCAAGCCCTCCACCCTCTTCTCCCCCCCCCCAAGCCTCCCCATCTCCTCTATCCCCCAAAGCCTCTCCTCCCCCATGCTTCCCCAACCCTCCCTCTCTCACCCCCGAACCCTCCCCCTCTCACTCTCCCCCCAACCCTCACCCTCTCACTCTCCCCCCCCCCCTACCCTCCCTCTCTTACCCACCCCCCTTACCCTCCCCCTCTCCCCCACCACCCCCCTCTCCCCCACCACCCCCCTCTCCCCCACCTCCACCAAGCCCTCTCTCCTCCACCAATCTCCCATGCCAGGTCCCTCAGCTCCCACTCACCCCAGATCCCAATGGTCCCCCCCAGAGGAGAAGCAGAAGAGAGTCAGTTTCAGGGTGATGTACTCGAACATAGATGGGATCACAAGCAAGACAAGTGAACTAAGGGAAAGAGCACAAGTGAACCCAGATGTAATCGGACTCACTGAAACAAAACTCTCTGGAATCATAACAAATGCCGTGTTTCCCCAGGAGTACACAGTAATAAGGAAAGAGAGGGAAGGTAGGGGAGGAGGCGGAGTGGCCCTACTCATGAGAAAGGAATGGAGTTTTAAGGAGATGGCCATCCCGGGCTGTGAGGAGTTCAGAGACTACATAGCAGGCACCATGACAATGGGAGGACCAAGTCTAAACCTACTCACCCTAAGTCCGGTAAGTCTGTAATGAATGTTGGTGTTCATGCTAATGATCTCTCTCTCTTTATCAAGCATCTATATCCAGGAACTATCTCTACCCACGGTCAGATTCAGAGAGACGTTTTGGACTTAAGATCCTGCGGGACACAGCGGCTCTACAATCGATCGTCTTGAAATCAGCTGTGCCCAACGTTGCCTACACAGGAGAGACTGTGTTCATCACTGACCTAACTGCTACAACTTCTTATCCCCTTGCCAGAGTTTACCTAGATTGTCCCTTCGTGACCGGTGAAGTCCAAGTCGCCGTCAGGGAAAAGCTTTTTCCATGCCTGGAGTGCAACTTCTCCTGGGCAACGACTTGGCAGAAGACCAACAACCAAACAACCTGATCGTCAAGGACATATCCGAGGTAAGCAACTCTGTGTTGGATAACCCGATTTTTGAGCATGTTCCAGCAAAGGTTCAAGAGAGTGATGAAGGTTCTCCTCCTGTTATGGTGACCACCCGTGCTCAAGCTGCACGACCACAGCCAGCTGACTCTACTGCTACCGCTGTCCCTCAGGACCCTTCGAAACTACCCCTAACCTGACCGCTGTGGAGTTCCGTAAGTTACAGAGAGATGATCTTACCTTGACACCATTATTCTTTCAGGCTGAAACCCAATCCGACAGTGTTCCTGGGTTCTTTATGGAGAACGAAATACTCTATCGCAGGTATAGACCCAGTAAACTGAAGGACGAGGACGATTGGGCAGACGTTGAACACTAGTGATTCCTACCAGCCTGCGGCCCACGATTCTACACCTGGCCCACGGCGCTTTGTCACACTACGGGTTCAACAAGACTTACCATGGAATTCGACAAGACTACTACTGGCCAGGTATGGTTAACGACGTCAAGAATCATGTCAAATTATGCCACGTGTGTCAGTTAGCCGGGAAACCGAACGTTTCCATTCCCAGAGCACCACTGATACCCATTCAGGTGCCTGAGGAACCGTTCCACAACTTATCATTGACTGTGTTGGTCCTTTGCCTCGGACCAGTGCAGGCAATGCATATATCCTAACCATTCTGTGTCCTACCACCAGATTTCCGATAGCAGTTCCAGTGAAAAATATTACGGCTGCTACAGTGGTGAAGAATCTACTGAAAATCTTCACCCAGTATGGATTTCCGAGGGAAATACAGAGCGACTGTGGCACCAACTTCACCAGTGATCTCTTCAAACGGACTCTGGAGAGTTCAACATCAAACAGGTACTGTCCAGCCCCTATCATCCTGCTTCTTGAGGTTATCTTGAGATGATTTCGGGGCTTTTTAGTGTCCCCCGCGGCCCGGTCCTCGACCAGCCTCCACCCCCAGGAAGCAGCCCGTGACAGCTGACTAACACCCAGGTACCTATTTTACTGCTAGGTAACAGGGGCATAGGGTGAAAGAAACTTTGCCCATTGTTTCTCCCCGGCGCCTGGGATCGAACCCAGGACCACAGGATCACAAGTCCAGCGTGCTGTCCGTTCGGCCGACCGGCTCCCCACAGGGGAGCCGGTCGGCCGATGCCATTGCTTCACAGGGTTCTCTCGAGCGTAGTTATCAAACCATCAAGGCAATCTTAAAAAAGTTTTGTAATGAGACCTCAAAGGATTGGGATAGGCAAATTGATCTCATCATGTGTATTTTCAGAAGTCTTCCCAACGAGTCACTAGGAGTATCTCCTTATGAGATGCTCAACGGACGTAAGTGCCGTACACCTCTCAAGGCTTTCAAGGATTCTCTACGTGATGCCACCTTCAGTGAGCATCAGAATGTGCCCCAGTTTCTTCAAAATCTCCGACACATTCTAGAGAGGGTTCATTCCTTTGCCAGCAACAACCTACAGAAAGCCAGGAGAGGATGAAGACTCGTTACGACCAGCACTGTAAAGTAAGGAAGTTTAAACCAGGAGACTTAGTGCTTGCCTATTTCCCTATCCCAGGTTCTCCCTTACAGAACAGGTTCTCAGGACCCTACCGTGTTAAGGAGTGCCGGAACAACTTCAACTACGTTCTCGAGACCCCCGATAGGCGGCGGAAGACCCAGCTGTGCCACATCAATTTACTCAAGCCCTACCATGGGGTTCCTCCCACTATGTTAACCAATTTCACCTCATTTACAGGTCCATATAGCCACAGTGAGACCTTCCCTGCTTCTCCTTCCGAAAGCACTGACACTGAGACAGCGCTTTCTAATTCGGAAATCCTTACTAACCTTCACAATCATTTTCAGGACGATAATAGTGCTTCACTCATCAAACTCATCAGAGAACATCAGGAGTTGTTTCGAGATGATCCCCAAGAGTGTACTGTGACTCAGCACGACATCCAACTGCTACCGACACCCAGCCGATTCGCCAACCGTTCTACCGAATCAGCCCTAGCAAAACGGAAGTCATGCGGGCTGAGGTACAGTATCTCTTGGACCATGGACTGGCTACCCCCTGTGAGTCTCCCTGGGCCTCACCATGCATCCTGGTACCCAAACCTCACGGCAAAATCCGTCTGTGCACGGATTATAGGAAGTTGAACCAGGTCACAGTGAAGGACGCCTACCCAATCCCCAGGATAGACGACATATTGGATGCCATTGGTAATGCCCGCTACCTGTCTCAGGTAGACTTACTCAAGGGCTACTACCAGGTGAGTTTAACGGAGCGAGCTAAGGTACTGTCGCCAATCACATTTCATCGCCAGTCATTGTTGGAGTCCCTTGCAGCTCTCTCAGCCAGAATATATTTCGTGCTCCTGCTGTGAACACTAAATTTGACCCACCTCGTGTGATCAATAAGAGGTTTATAGCTAGCGCATATATCCCCGCACCATTTACTTTGTTAACGTAACCAGTTTCCCCCCTTTTCAATTTATTATATCTTTTATGTATATTTCTTACATTATTTTACATGCCAAGGAATTGACTTTATTTTATTTTGTTTTCTAGATTCATTAAAGTAATTTTTTTATATTTGTGTTTTCGTGTATCTTGCCTTACCACAGATTATCAGACAAGCAGTCAGTCTTTTTTTTTCCTTTTTTTATATAAATTACTGTATGTGGCCCAGCATTGACACCTGCTATTTGGAAGACTGCCGACCACCATTTCCAACACGTTACCGTCACAATATATATATATATATATATATATATATATATATAATATATATATATATATATATATATATATATATCGTATATATATGATATATATCGTAATCGCCTGAAAGAGATGTTGTTGTCTTGCCTATATATTGAGTTCTTTGGGGCTTACAGTCCCCAAGTGGGCATTTGAAGGCATAGACGACATTGGTCTCTTTCAAAGCGTTCTGCTTTGTGTCTGGAGAGTTTCTCATGAGTAGTGGCAGTTTTCTTGGTTTTATAGTAAATCGTCAATTGTATCTTCTGATTTTTGTCTGTAGGGATAACGTTTCTATTAACAATATCTTTCAGGACCCTTTCCTCCGTTTTATGAGCTGTGGAGAAGAAGTTCCTGTAAAATAGTCTAATAGGGGGTATAGGTGTTGTGTTAGTTGTATCTTCAGAGGTTGCATGGCGTTTCACTTTCCTTCTTATGATGTCTTCAATGAAACCATTGGAGAAGCCGTTGTTGACTAGGACCTGCCTTACTCTACAGAGTTCTTCGTCGACTTGCTTCCATTCTGAGCTGTGGCTGAGAGCACGGTCGACATAAGCGTTAACAACACTCCTCTTGTACCTATCTGGGCAGTCACTGTTGGCATTTAGGCACATTCCTATGTTTGTTTCCTTAGTGTAGACTGCAGTGTGGAAACCTCCGCTCCTTTCCATGACTGTTACATCTAGAAAGGGCAGCTTCCCATCCTTCTCCA
This sequence comes from Procambarus virginalis, assembly GCA_020271785.1. NCBI lineage: Eukaryota > Metazoa > Arthropoda > Malacostraca > Decapoda > Cambaridae > Procambarus > Procambarus virginalis. The sequence goes on from WNGS01150281.1 coordinate 8,826, forward strand.
TCTCGTAAGTGAAACGTAACACAGAATTCTGCTCAAACGCTTCTTTCAGCTCCTGCAGATGTCTGACATCAGGTACCTGTGTAAAAATGTCGTCAACATACCTGCAGTATATGGCCGGTTTCAAGTTCAAGTCGACTAAGACTTTTTCCTCAATAGTACCCATGTAGAAGTTTGCAAACAGGACGCCTAGGGGAGAACCCATAGCGACCCCATCTACTTGCTTATACATGTGCCCATCCGGGCTCAAGACCAAACCATCACCAGAGAAATCTTAACAAACAACACAGAAATCATTGATAGATACAGCGACAACAGGCGGCTTGACATCTGCGAGGCACTACACATCAAGAAGTCAACACCAGCAATCAACAGCCAATTAACGCACAACTATATATATATATATATATATATATATATATATATATATATATATATATATATATATATATATATATATACATATGTCGTACCTAGTAGCCAGAACGCACTTGTCAGCCTACTATGCAAGGCCCGATTTGCCTAATAGGCCAAGTTTTCATGAATTAATTCTTTTTCGACAACCTAACCTACCTAACCTAACCTAACCTAACATTTTCGGCTACCTAACCTAACCTAACCTATAAAGATAGGTTAGGTTAGGTTAGGTAGGGTTGGTTAGGTTCGGTCATATATCTACGTTAATTTTAACTCCAATGAAAAAAAATTGACCTCATACATAATGAAATGGGTAGCTTAATCATTTCATAAGAAAAACATTTGAGAAAATATATTAATTCAGAAAAACTTGGCTTATTAGGCAAATCGGGCATTGCATAGTAGGCCAAAAAGTGAGTTCTGGCTACTAGGTACGACACATATATATATATATATATATATATATATATATATATATATATATATATTATATATATATATATATATATATATATATACACATATACTTATGTACAGGCGTCCTGTACATACCAGTTGCGTTGTTCCTGGCAGTATGGGTTCGAGTCACTTCTGGGGTGTGAGTTTTCAGTTGCATATAGTCCTGGGGACCATTCAGGCTTGTTCGCATTTGTGTTCCTCACGTGTGCCCCAAAGAATGAGGTGATTTGATAAAATGCTATGCCCAAGATTACCATCCGAGTGCCGGCAAGGAAGTGGTTCAAATAGCTTTGGCTATCACTTCCTTATGTCCGGTCGTGATGGTCAAACGGATTAAGGCATCCTGTACATACCAGTTGCGTTGCTCCTGGCAGTATGGGTTCGAGTCACTTCTGGGGTGTGAGTTTTTAGTTGCGTATAGTCCTGGGGACCATTCAGGCTTGTTCGCATTTGTGTTCCTCACGTGTGCCCCAAAGAATGAGGTGATTTGATAAAATGCTATGCCCAAGATTACCATCCGAGTGCCGGCTAGGAAGTGGTTCAAATAGCTTCGGCTATCACTTATGTTTGGTCGTGATGGTCAAGCGGATTAAGGCGTCCTGTACATACCAGTTGCGTTGCTCCTGGCAGTATGGGTTCGAGTCACTTCTGGGGTGTGAGTTTTCAGTTGCATATAGTCCTGGGGACCATTCAGGCTTGTTCGCATTTGTGTTCCTCACGTGTGCCCCAAAGAATGAGGTGATTTGATAAAATGCTATGCCCAAGATTACCATCCGAGTGCCGGCGGGGAAGTGGTTCAAATAGCTTCGGCTATCACTTCCTTATGTCCGGTCGTGATGGTCAAGCGGATTAAGGCGTCCTGTACATACCAGTTGCGTTGCTCCTGGCAGTATGGGTTCGAGTCACTTCTGGGGTGTGAGTTTTCAGTTGCATATAGTCCTGGGGACCATTCAGGCTTGTTCGCATTTGTGTTCCTCACGTGTGCCCCAAAGAATGAGGTGATTTGATAAAATGCTATGCCCAAGATTACCATCCAAGTGCCGGCGGGGGAAGTGGTTCAAATAGCTTCAGCTATCACTTATGTCCGGTCGTGATGGTCAAGCGGATTAAGGCGTCCTGTACATACCAGTTGCGTTGCTCCTGGCAGTATGGGTTCGAGTCACTTCTGGGGTGTGAGTTTTCAGTTGCATATAGTCCTGGGGACCATTCAGGCTTGTTCGCATTTGTGTTCCTCAAGTGTGCCCCAAAGAATGAGGTGATTTGATAAAATGCTATGCCCAAGATTACCATCCAGTGCCGGTGGGGAAGTGGTTCAAATAGCTTCGGCTATCACTTCCTTATGTCCGGTCGTGATGGTCAATCGGATTAAGGCGTCCTGTACATACCAGTTGCGTTGCTCCTGGCAGTATGGGTTCGAGTCACTTCTGGGGTGTGAGTTTTCAGTTGCATATAGTCCTGGGGACCATTCAGGCTTGTTCACATTTGTGTTCCTCACGTGTGCCCCAAAGAATGAGGTGATTTGATAAAATGCTATGCCCAAGGTTACCATCCAAGTGCCGGCGGGGAAGTGGTTCAAATAGCTTCGGCTATCACTTATGTCCGGTCGTGATGGTCAAGCGGATTAAGGTGTCCTGTACATACCAGTTGCCTTGCTCCTGGCAGTGTGTGTTTGAGTCACTTCTGGGGTGTGAGTTTTCAGTTGCATATAGTCCTGGGGACCATTCAGGCTTGTTCGCATATATATGTTGTGACGGTGTTCCCCCCCATATATTGCTCCCACGCCAGCTATAAGAGTCATATCCACTTTGCCCGAGCATTCTCTACGTTAAGAGCTACAATTTGATATGTGTGGGAGCGTGGAATATCCACGCG
>WNGS01150281.1:12570-34623 GCA_020271785.1 Procambarus virginalis
ACACGCAGTCAGTAACAGAACAACAGACTGCGGGATTAGACTGATAGACAGAGAAAGAGAGAGACGCAGAGACAGAGACAGTAGGGAGATAAACAGAGTACAAATATATATGATAGAGAGTTGGATAAATAGATGGACAGATTGATGGATATATTTTGGATAGAGGGATATATAGACAGATGAGAAGATTGATAGATAGATGGATGAATAAATAGATGGATGGATTAATAAATAGAATAAATGGAAACAGTGAGAATGTTAACATAAACTGTGTATTTCCCGTACTCACCTAGTTGTACTCACCTAGTTGTACTTGCGGGGGTTGGGATCTGACCCTTTGGTCCCGCCTCTGAACTGTCAATCTGGTGTACAGATTCCTGAGCCTACTGGGATCTATCATATCTACATTTGAAAATGTATATGAAGTCAGCCTCCACCACATTACTTCCTAGTGCATTCCACCTGTCAACTACTCTGACACTGAAAAAGTTCTTTCTAACGTCTCTGTGACTCATTTGGGTACTCAGTTTCCACCTGTGTCCCCTTGTTCGCGTACCTCTCATGTTGAACAGTTAATCTTTTTCAACATGTAAATTCCTTTGAGAATTTTATAAGTAGTAATCATATCTTCCCTTACTCTTTTTTCTTCCAGTGTTGTGAGGTGCATTTCACGCAGGCTTTCCTCGTAATTCATGCCTCTTAGATCTGGGACTAGCCTAGTGGCATACCTCTGAACTTTTCCCAGTTTCTTGTGCTTGACAAGGTACGGGCTCCTTGCAGGGAGCCGCATGCTCCAGGATTGGTCTTATATATGTGGTATACAAGGTTCTGAATGATTCCTTTCACAGGTTCCTGAAGGCAGTTCTAATGTTTGCCAGCCTCGCACACGCTGCAGATGTTATTCTTTTGATGTGAGCTTCAGGAGACAGGTTTGGTGTGATATCAACACCTAGATCTTTCTCTCTGTCCGTTTCATGAAGGACTTCTTTTCCCATTCTGTATCCTGTGTCTGGCCTCCGTTTCCATCGCCTAGCTTTATTACCTTACATTTACTCGGGTTTAACTTTAGTAGTCATTTGTTGGACCATTCATTCAGTTTGTCTAAGTCCTCTTGTAGCCTCTTACTATCTTCCTCTGTCTTAATCCTCCTCATAATTTTTGCATCAACAGCAAACATTGAGAGGAATGATTCTATACCTTCAGGGAGATCATTTACATATAACAGAAACAGTATAGGTCCAAGGACTGAACCCTTCGGGACTCCAATGGTGACGTCTCGCTAATCTGAGACCTCGTCCCTTACAGTGACTCGCTGTCTTCTCTTGCTTAGGTACTCCCTTATCCAATGGAGAACCTTCCCTTTGACTCCTGCCTGCATCTCCAGCTTTTGCATTAGCCTCTTGTGTGATACTGTGTCAAAGGCTTTATGTCAATCCAAAAATATGCAGTCTGCCCACCCTCTCTCTTTCTTGCCTGATTTTTTGTTGCCTGGTCGTAGAATTCAATTATCCTGTTAGGCAGGACTTGCCATACATAAATCCATGTTGCCATGTTGATGTTGTGTTACAAAGTTTATTCGCTCCAGATGTTCCTCTAGCATTATTCGCACAATCTTCTCCATAAGCTTTCATGATATGCAAGTTAGGGACACTGGCCTGTAGTTCAGTGCCTCCTGTCTATCCCCCTTCTTGTATATTGCGATTACATTAGCCGAATTCCAAATTTTTGGCAGTTCCCCTGTTGCCAGTGATTTGTTATACACTATGGAGAGAGGTAGGCAGAGTGCTTCTGCTCCTTCCCTTAGGATCCAATGGGAGATTGCGTCTGGGCCTATAGACTTTGTCACATCCAACTCTAGCAAGAGCTTCCTTACATCTCCACTGGTAATTCCAAACTCCTCTAGTGGTACCTGGTTAACTATTCCCTTTCTTATCTCTAGAACTTCTCCTTGCTCTAATGTGAAGACCTGGAATTTCTTATTCAGTTCCTCACACACTACCTTGTCGTTTATAGTGAATCTGTCTGCCCCAATCCTCAGTTTCATTACCTGTTCCTTCACTCTTGTTTTTCTCCTGATGTGGCTGTGCAGTATTTTAGGTAGAGTCTTAGCCTTGCTTGCTATGTCGTTTTCGTATTGCCCTCCTGCCTCTTTTCTCACCCTGACATGTTCATTCCTGGTACTCTGGTATCCTTCCCTGCTCTCAAGTGTTCTGTTATTTCTATAGTTTCTCCACGCTCTTTTACTTAGTTGCTTTGCTAGTTTACATCTCTGATTAAACCATGGGTTTCTCATTTGCATTTAATTTTTTTACCTTTTGGACTGGGACGAACTTGTCTGCTGCTTCCTTGCACTTCTGCGTGATGTAGTCCATCATGTCTTAGACCGTCTTTCCCCTGAACTCTGTTTCCCATGTTATATCCGTTAGGAATTTTCTAATCTCCACATAGTTTCCCTTTCGGAGTTCCACCATTTTGTTTTCAGTTTCTTTCTTTGAGTTCTTTAACCCTTCTTCGACCAGATACTCAAATATCAGTACACTGTGACCACTTATTCATATAATATAACTCATATATATATATCCCTCATATATCACACATATATTCCCACATGGTCAAATAGATGTATAGATAGGTGGATCCATAGATGGTAAAGATAGATAGAAGGATGGAAAGATTTTTAAATATATAGTCCACTTACTAACATTAAAATTAAATATGTACTTAGCCATATAATCCCACATTGTCAAATAGATGTATAGATAGATGGATACTAGTATATTTTGGTAGCAGTCTTTCCTGTAGACATATATTATTAAATATGTCCGAAAAAGTAAGATTAATTATTCTAACACGAATTTTCTCAATGTTTCTTATATTCTTTTTCACTGTTGATGGTAACTGAAAAATCAATTCTCCAAAATTCATTTTTATTTCTAGTCTGACGCGACACTTGAACGCGTTTCGTAAAACTTATTACATTTTCAAAGACTTTAGTTTACACACACACAACTATAACTGAACAGAGTTTTAAAACAGCTTCGATTTTATACCTGCATTTGGGTGAGGTGATATGTTACAACAGTTTTGGATGAGGTGAAAACACAGAACACGAAACATTGGGTATAATATTTTGTAAGTTAAAGGGAAGAATGGAAGTAACTGCAGAGGGTCTATTGGCCCATATTTCTTGATGCTTCTATATTGGTGCGGAGTCTTGAAGTGGGTAGAATATAGTTGTGCATTAATGCACAACTATATTCTACCCACTATATTCACTATATTCACTATATTCACAACTATATTCACAACTATATTCTAACTATATTCTACTATATTATATATATATTCTATATATATAGTGTGGGGAATATTTACTTGTGAAAGGAATATTTATTTTAAATATATTAGATTTCAATAGCATCAGTTTCAGTTAAATATTTGTTCAATTAAATTATATTTTATTATTTGGAAAATAGTGCACTGTATATAAAAAAAACTCCACATAAATTCCTCACATATATTGGGGTATTTACATATATAAATAACTAAATTGATATAAATCAGTTACTTCTTATTATTGAGACTTCAGATTATTTAAATGAACTAAATTTGGGTATTTCTAATAAGGAAAATGAATGTCAGTTTAACTGAACAAGAGCTTTTGGTTTAGCTGGGACGCGTATCAGTCACGTGAGCCCGACATCTCTCCTGTCAACATGTGGCTATTGCGTCTCTCTCTGGGGACGATCCTTATTCTGGATATACCAAACTCAGCTTCTTTGAGATTGAACATCAGGCTATTGACAAGTTACATTATTATATAAATCACAAATATTGGTCACTTTATTCAATTATAAATTATTGCAATATTTTCGTCTAGAGTGCTTACCCCTGGGGCTGGTGTTTCCTGCCTTCTAACCATACTCTCTGTAACTATGTGGCAACACTGTTTTTTAAGGAGTGAGTACGGGACTGAGGTACTTCCCTTGTTATGGGTGAGATCAGTGAGCAGTAGCATCATAGGAGTTTCGTTAACACAATAGAAACTCCAGCACTGCAACACTCGTGTGTCCCGCTTGGGAGTCCATGGTGGAGCGTCTCATCTCCTCCGGCAGGGAGCATTCATGTCCCATAAAATTTTCTTTACAGGAGGCGATGAGTTAAACTGCAATACCAGACCTCTCATTAATTTTCCTCATGCAGAAGGTATGAGGTTTATTCCTTGCATTCTCTTTTTCGAGAGAATGAAATTGTTGTAATAGTCAGATCCAGCAGAACACCAGTGTCCTTGATGTTAGAATTAACTCAAAGTTCATCCAATTTCATCCCATTTTTTCGAAGATGTCTTGCGGTCGCCCAAGACCATTTACGTGTAGGTCAATCAGGATCTTGTCAACAACAATGGCATACACCAGTAGTGTGTACCTACCAAGACGGACATATGCTCCCCCACGCCATAAGCCTGGAGTCCTGAATTAGTAAGAAACCAAGAAATGTTTAATGTTACCTGAGTAATGGGGGATTAATTTAATGCTTTCTGTCACCCCCATTGGTGATGAATGTCTAATGGGAGTCTTTATCAAACAACTTTCTAATATTTTTTGACTCTTTTATGACTAATTAATTATGTTTGTTGAAAGGTTTCAACTGCATTAGCCTTGAACAACAAGGCATTAATATTATTGTCTACCTTACAGTATTTGCTGTAAGGTAGCAACAGCAAATTCACACTTGCTGTGTCATAAGTTGGCAAGCATCTAGTGCCCCGTTGCAAGTGCTGTACACGACTGATATGGTTTGATAATCTGGGTAGGTAAAGCCTCTGTATATTGAATGATCCTGCTTGCAAAACAAATAGTTCCATCTAACTATGGCACAAACTGGAGACTCAAGCTTCCAGTGTACGGATGAAATAACAGATAAAGATTGGAACACCGGAGAGTTTCCCAAGCAACCTTGCTTCTCTTTAAAATGTGCAGCCTTAGGATTGTAGTTAGCGTGGGTTTGTCAGGAGTCATCTGAATGAGTTTGTCATGTGGCTTAATTTTGTCAAAGGTTCGCAAGATTGATAGCTGGTTTTAGACGCTTTGGCTTTTCTCTCTGGGTAAGAAACGCTTTATTAAGGTGTGAGCAAATTGTTGTTAGAATGTCAGTAGGAACTTTTCACTGTATAATTAGTTTTAAAAACCTCTCAGCTTCAATGGTGTTGATATATGTGCAGTGGGAACTTAATAATGATTCCACCTCAGAACGAAAACTCTGTATGGACTCTGCATTGTTGGTTGGTGGAGGCGAGTCTAGCAGGTGAAAAGTAAGATGGTCATAAATAGTTAAGCATTAGAATGTTTCCACCTTAGTAACTTGACTACCTTATGGTGACTATCATCGATGTGGTTTATATTTACTATCACAGACTTAACTTCCACTTCCAGAGGCTCTTTCAAGTAGGTAAACTTAGTTATATTACTTATGTTAGTTTGGGAATTGTACATGTGGAGGGATTCCCCAAATTCCTTCAGTTTCGTCAATTTTCCTTTCAACAGTGGTTAAATTAGATGTGGGGAGATTTATATTCTGTTGTGCTTTAATATTATTTTATTTATGGAACTTGGCTTGGACATTATCCTCAGACTGAGCCAAGCTGTATAGAATATGATCGAACTGATCAGTTACTGACTTGTCAACTTGTCAACTGGGACTTTCTTCATATAGTTTGCAGCTGCAAGGTTCACTTCCTGGAACAGGTTTTATGCTACTTGTTAATTACTGTCCAGTAACGCAAGACTCATCTTACGATCAGTTGCTAACTGTTCGCACTTATGTAATTACCATGTCAAGTGGCCCTTAACCCTTAAGTGTAACAAATAGGTGGGGGATGGGGCTCGTTACATATAAATAAGATAAAGCTGACTTGTGAGTACTCGTCTCCTCGAGCACTCGCCCAAATTCCTGTACAGTGACGGACTGGGTCTAAAAATAATGGCTGCCAGGAGACAAAGGGGTCTATTAGGTCCACATCTATTAGGCGGTCATTTAATTTTATAAGAAAAAATACCTAAGTGGGAAAAAGGTACAATCAATTTTTGTTTTCATGTTAAATGTATAATTTTTAGTAATTACATTAGGCATCCTTCAGTCTCAGGAGGCTATGGAGTTGCGCTCTGGTTGTCAATCCTGGTAGTATATATATATATATATATATATATATATATATATATATATATATATATATATATATATATATATATATATATATATATATATATATATATATATATATATATATGCGAACAAGCCTATATATATATATATGCGAATGAAAACTCACACCCCAGAAGTGACTCGAACCCATACTCCCAGGAGCAACGCAACTGGTATGTACAAGACGCCTTAAACCACTTGACCATCACGACCGGACAAAATGAGGTGATAGCCGAAGCTATTTGAACCACCCCACCGCCGGCACTCGGATGGTTATCTTGGGCATAGCATTTTACCAAATCACCTCATTCTTTGGGGCACACGTGAGGAACACAAATGCGAACAAGCCTGAATGGTCCCCAGGACTATATGCGAATGAAAACTCACACCCCAGAAGTGACTCGAACCCATACTCCCAGGAGCAACGCAACTGGTATGTACAAGACGCCTTAAACCACTTGACCATCACGACCGGACAAAATGAGGTGATAGCCGAAGCTATTTGAACCACCCCACCGCCGGCACTCGGATGGTTATCTTGGGCATAGCATTTTACCAAATCACCTCATTCTTTGGGGCACACGTGAGGAACACAAATGCGAACAAGCCTGAATGATCCCCAGGACTATATGCGAATGAAAACTCACACCCCAGAAGTGACTTGAACCCATACTCCCAGGAGCAATGCAACTGGTATGTACAAGACGCCTTAAACCACTTGACCATCACGACCGGACAAAATGAGGTGATAGCCGAAGCTATTTGAACCACCCCACCGCCGGCACTCGGATGGTTATCTTGGGCATAGCATTTTACCAAATCACCTCATTCTTTGGGGCACACGTGAGGAACACAAATGCGAACAAGCCTGAATGGTCCCCAGGACTATATGCGAATGAGAACTCACACCCCAGAAGTGACTCGAACCCATACTCCCAGGAGCAACGCAACTGGTATGTACAAGACGCCTTAAACCACTTGACCATCACGACCGGACAAAATGAGGTGATAGCCGAAGCTATTTGAACCACCCCACTGCCGGCACTCGGATGGTTATCTTCGGCATAGCATATATATATATATATATATATATATATATATATATATATATATATATATATATATATATATATATATATATATATATATATTGTGATGGTAACGTGTTGGAAATGGTGGTCGGCAGTCTTCCAAATAGCAGATGTCAATGCTGGGCCACATACATGTAAGTTATAAAAAAAAAAGGAAAAAAAAAAGAGTGACTGCTTGTCTGATAATCTGTGGTAAGGTAAGGTAAGATACACGAAAACACAAATATAAAAAAATGCACTTTACTTAATCTAGAAAACAAAATAAAATAAAGACAATTCCTTGGCATTTAAAATAAAGTAAAAGTAAAACACGTAAAAATATATATAACAAACTGAAAAGGGGGGGAACTGGTTACGTTAACAGGAATACAAAGATAAATGGTGCTGGGAATATATGCTCAAGCTATCAACCTCTATTTGATCACACAAGGTGAGTCAAGTAGGTGTTCACAGCAAGAGCACTAGATATATTCTGACTGGTAGGTTTCCAGTGATCCCGACGTTGGCTTGCGAGGAATGTGATTGGCGTGGAGCTGGAGTTGTGTGTTGTTGAACGGCCAATGAGAATGCAGGACGGCCGCAAGTCGGTAGTTTGGCTGGGAGTAGCAGTTGGCGGGTCGACCAGGTGTGCAGGAGTGGGGGGAGGGGGAGTTTGCAGGTGCATGGCTGGTCTTGATATACGTTTAAGCCATTGTAAAACGTATCTTGCATATTACTGGGAACGTGACGATAAGAAGAAAGAGCAGGCTCAATCTGTGGGAAGAGATTATTGTCACAACTCTCCCCCGAAGCCTGCGGTTCTGGTGAAGTCACGTTCTCAGGAGGTAGAGTGGGAGGTGGAGCAGGCTCTACCTCAGTGATGCTGGAGAGGGCGTCTGATATGATGTACCTGGTTGATACCTGGTTGATGGGGTTCTGGGAGTTCTTCTACTCCCCAAGCCCGGCCCGAGGCCAGGCTTGACTTGTGAGAGTTTGGTCCACTAGGCTGTTGCTTGGAGCGGCCCGCAGGCCCACATACCCACCACAGCCCGGCTGGTCCGGAACTCCTTGGAGGAATAAATCTAGTTTCCTCTTGAAGATGTCCACGGTTGTTCCGGCAATATTTCTTATGCTTGCTGGGAGGACGTTGAACAACCGCGGACCTCTGATGTTTATACAGTGTTCTCTGATTGTGCCTATGGCACCCCTGCTCTTCACTGGTTCTATTCTGCATTTTCTTCCATATCGTTCACTCCAGTACGTTGTTATTTTTACGGTATTTTTACGGTACGTTATGTAGTTAGACTTCTGGGTGTAGCAATCTCCAGGCTGAAATGATGTAGCTGGCAAGCCCATTATAGAAGTAGTCGATGGTTGAATTGGGCTGGCTGTAGGAAGTGAAGATGGTTGTGGTCCATGTAGATGATGGTGGACTGAGTACTTTGCTGGTATGGAGCAAAGTGTTGCCTGTTCAGGACGATGAGTAGCTCCTTGTTGCTCGTGGTGTCGTTTCTGGTGGTTGGTACGTAGAGTCTCTTCGCCTTGTTGTACCAGGTCACCCACGTTGCCGGTACCACTGGCGTCGATATGGAGGATGGGAGACTGTGTCGTTTCTGGTGGTTGGTAAGTAGAGTCTCTTCGCCTTGTTGTACCAGGTCACCCACGTTGCCGGTACCACTGGCGTCGATATGGAGGATGGGAGACTTGGTGATATCTGGTGAGGCGAGAGATGCATTAGAATATGATAGAGGAGCACAATTATCGTCCTGAAAATGATTGTGAAAGTCAGTAAGGATTTCCGAATTAGAAAGCGCTGTCTCAGTGTCAGTGTTTTCGGAAGGAGAAGCAGGGAAGGTCTCACTGTGGCTGTATGGACCTGTAAATGAGGTGAAGTTGGTTAACACAGTGGGAGGAACCCCATGATAGAGCTTGAGCAGATTGATGTGGCACAGCTGGGTCTTCCGCCGCCTATCGGGGGTCTCGAGAACGTAGTTGAAGTTGTTCCGGCACTCTTTAACACGGTAGGGTCCTGAGAACCTGTTCTGCAAAGGAGAACCTGGGATAGGGAAATAAGCAAGAACTAAGTCTCCCGGTTTAAAATTCCTTACTTGGTAGTGCTGGTCGTAACGAGTCTTCATCCTCTCTTGGGCTTTCTGTAGGTTGTTGCTAGCAAAGGAATGGACCCTCTCTAGAATGTGTCGGAGGTTTTGAAGATACTGGGGCACATTCTGATGCTCACTGAAGGTGGCATCACGTAGAGAATCCTTGAAAGCCTTGAGAGGTGTATGGCACTTACGTCCGTAGAGCATCTCATAAGGAGATACTCCTAGTGACTCGTTGGGAAGACTTCTGAAAATACACATAATGAGATCAAGTTGCCTATCCCAATCCTTTGAGGTCTCATTGCAAAACTTTTAAGAGTGCCTTGATAGTCTGATGACTACGCTCGAGAGAACCCTGTGAAGCAGGATGATAGGGCTGGACAGTACCTGTTTGATGTTGATCTCCTCCAGAGTCCGTTTGAAGAGATCACTGGTGAAGTTGGTGCCACAGTCGCTCTGTATCTCCCTCGGAAATCCATACTGGGTGAATATTTTAATAAATTCTTCACCACTGTAGCAGCCGTAATGTTTTTCACTGGAACTGCTATGGGGAATCTGGTGGTAGGACACAGGATAGTTAAGATATAGGCGTTGCCTGCACTGGTCCGAGGCAAAGGACCAACACAGTCAATAATAAGTCTGTGGAACGGTTCCTCAGGCACCTGGATGGGTATCAGTGGTGCTCTGGAAATGGAAACGTTCGGTTTCCCGGCTAACTGACACACGTGGCACAGTTTGACATGATTCTTGACATCGTTAACAATACCTGGCCAGTAGTAGTCTTGTCGAATTCCATGGTAAGTCTTGTTGAACCCGTAGTGTGATAGTGCTCCGTGGGCCAGGTGTAGAATCGTGGGCCGCAGGCTGGTAGGAATCACTAGTTGTTCAACGTCTGCCCAATCGTCCTCGTCCTTCAGTTTACTGGGTCTATACCTGCGATAGAGTAATTCGTTCTCCATAAAGAACCCAGGAACACTGTCGGATTGGGTCTCAGCCTGAAAGAATAATGGTGTCAAGGTAAGATCATCTCTCTGTAACTTACGGAACTCCAAAGCGGTCAGATTTGGGGGTAGTTTCGAAGGGTCTTGACTGACAGCGGTAGCAGTAGAGTCAGCTGGCTGTGTTCGTGCAGCTTGGGCACGGGTGGTCACCATAACAGGAGGAGAACCTTCATCACTCTCTTGAACCTTTGCTGGAACGTGCTTAAAAATCGGGTTATCCAACACAGAGTTACCCACCTGGGATATATCCTTGACGATCAGGTTGTTTGGTTGTTGGTCTTCTGCCAAGTCGTTGCCCAGGAGAAGTTGCACTCCAGGCATGGGAAAAGGCTTTTCCCTGAAGGCGACTTGGACTTCACCGGTCACGAAGGGACACTCTAGGTAAACTCTAGCAAGGGGATAAGGAGTTGTAGCAGTAAGGTCAGTGATGAATACAGTCTCTCCTGTGTAGGCGACGTTGGGCACAGCTGATTTCAAGACGATCGATTGTAGAGCCGCTGTGTCCCGTAGGATCTTAAGTCCGAAACGTCCCTCTGAATCTGAACCGTGGGTAGAGATAGTTCCTGGATATAGATGCTTGGTAAAGAGAGAGAGATCATTAGCATGAACACCAACATTCATTACAGGCTTACCGGACTTAGGGTGAGTAGGTTTAGACTTAGGGGGTTCGATGTTACCTTTAGATTGGGACTTACCACATTTGTCAATGGTGTGTCCATATAGTCGACAATACCTGCAGTACAGTTGAGAGGTACCTTGATCTGGGCTCGCTTTCTCATAACTGTACCAAGACTTCTTGCTGGTAGGTTCTGGAGTCAGCCGGTGGATGAGGCTGTAAGTGTCAGCTGACTTCGCGCACTTCACTAAATCCGTCTCTTCCTTGTCTGCTAAGTATAGGCGGACAGGAGGAGGTACACGTCTCAAAAATTCTTCAACCAGTATGAGGTTGACAAGCTCTGAAAAGGTAGAGACATGTGCTGCCTCCAGCCATTTCATGAAATATCTTCGTTTGGTGTTAGCAAATTCTAAGAAGGTGGTGGTACTTGCCTTGACGTAGTCACGAAACTTTCGTCGATAGCTTTCGGTGGAGAGAAGGTAGGCGTCCAACACAGCTTGTTTCAGGGTGGTGTAGTCGTTTTCCGAAGCCAAAGTGCTGAGTGTGACTGCTGCTCTACCTGTTAAATGTACTCGGAGAAGGGTAGCCCATTGGTCGTCAGGCCAATTAAGTTGATCAGCAAGGGTCTCAAAAGTGGTAAAAAATACATCAACCTCCGTTTCGATGAACGGGGGCATTAACTTACTTGCAAGGGAGATATTGAAACTGGGAGGAAGACTAGCTGCCGCTTGTTGGAGTTGAGCTTGGTGTGCAGCGTCCCTCGCGAGTTCTCGGTCACGACAGTTTAGAGCTGCTTCTGCCTGTCGTTGGTCGTGTTCCCGTTTTATCTCTAGTCGCTGTTGGTATAAGGCCAACTCACGTTCTTGTTGTCCTTTGAGGAGTAGGGCCTCCCTTTCACTTTCTTCCTTCCGGATGGCAGCTGCTTCCTTGGCCAGGGCTGCCTCACGCTCCTTGAGGCGTAGGGCTTCTTTCGCCAGAGCAGCTTCTCGCTCTTGTTCTTCCTTTCTGAGGGCAGCTTCACGCTCTCTGATTGCAGCTTCACGCTCTCTGCTTGCAGCTGCTTCCTGTTGTTGCTGTAGCTCGATCTTGGCAAGTTCCAATTTGAGCTTCATCGCTCTCAAGTCATCCTTATCTGAAATAATGTATTGTTCATGAGTAGAAGAATCTATAATACCTTCATCCGCAAGGTGATCCAGTATCATATTATTAATGGCAAATTTGTTGGCTCCATCAGGAACTTCCAAGTGATACTCATGTGCAAGAGTTAACAAATCGACCCTCTTAGCGTGACGTAAGGTCCCTATTTCACCTTCTGGATCTGTTTTGAATGCTTGTAGGCGGAACATTGTGAAAATATAGCAAAATATAGGAGATACGAATATATAGTGAGAATATGGTGAATGTCAGAAACAGGAAACGTGGCAACTGATACCTATCCTGTGGGGAATTATTAATAATTAAAGTTAATTCAAGATGGTAAATGAATAAGGTCGCAGGAAATCTTGTACCTGGTACTCACTGTGGGAGGATAAAGGCAAGAAAATCCTACTAATTAGTGAAAACTGAGTTTAAAAGACAAGTGAAACACTAAATGGCTTCAAAATAAATGAGGTAGTCCAAAAAATGTAGTCATACCTTGCCAAGTCACTATAGAACATAAGCAAAGGTACCCACTGAAATTGAATATGGTATTTACAGAATTAGCGAACTTTGTGCTCAAAGAAAGAACGCCAATTCCCTACCTTAGGTAAATACCATCAGTCTGACCGACGAGTAGGGGTGCGAGTGTCAACTGGTGACGAGAACTATCGGCGAGGTCCCAACTCGCCAATAATAGTTCGTGCTAGAGGATCTAAAGCCCTCTTTTTCCTCCTAGAGTCGGATTGCAGGACTTGGGTGCTATTGACCCGGAGACAGACCACAGTACCAGGGTACCTATGTGATAATCTGTCAAAAGTGAGAAATATCTGGGGACAAAAGATGTTAGACACGGATAATAACACGGAAGGGGGAGATGACCAATTAAGAGTATGACTGCGGCCTACAGTCACCACGTAATCCAAAGTTGTCTCACTCTCACCATATGCTATTCCCGTAATGCACAATATACACAGCACCATAGAAAATAAAAAATGATTAATGTAAATAATGGAAGCAAGGGAAATGAAAGCCAAGTATGCTTACCACAATTACCAATACCTGAGTGAAGCTCCGTGGACAGGCCCCCATTTATATGTGACGGTAACGTGTTGGAAATGGTGGTCGGCAGTCTTCCAACTAGCAGGTGTCAGTGCTGGGCCACATATACTAAAGTTAAATAAAAAAAAGACAAAAAAAAGAGTGACTGCTTGTCTGATAATCTGTGGTAAGGCAAGAAACACGAAAACACAAAATATAACAAAATACTTTACTTTAATATAGAAAACACAAAATAAAATAAAGACGATACCTTGGCATATATATAATATAATGTAAAAGAAAAATGTATAAAATTATAACAAAGTGAAAAGGGGGGAACTGGTTACGTTAACAAAATAAAATGGTGCTGGAAATATATGCGCTAGCTAAGAACCTCTTATTTAATCACACGAGGTGGGTCAAATTCAGGTGTTCATAGCAGGAGCACGAGATATATTCTGGCTGGCAGAAATGCAAGGGACTCCAACAATAACTGGCGATGATTGTGATTGGCGAGGAACGGGAGTGGTGTGTTGGTTGGCGGCCAATGAGAACGCTGGACGGCCGCAAGTCGCTAGTTTGCTGAGAGTAGTAGTAGTTGGCAAGTCGACCAGGGTGTGCGGCAGGTGCTGGAGAGGGGGGAGGAGGGAGTTGCAGGTGCGTGTGGCTGTCTTGATATATACGTTTAGCCACACAAAACGTATCTTGCATATTGTTGAGAACGTGAGGAATTAAGGAGATAGCAGGCTCAATCTCTGGGAAGAGATTATCGTCACAATATATATATATATATATATATATATATATATATATATATATATATATATATATATATATATATATATATATATATATATATATATATATATATAGGCGTGAATATAGTGACTGGACAATGCAGTCCGTTATTAGGTTAAACACATATACTCAAAAATCAGCAAGAGAATCTGAGGAGTTTCCTTCATCATCTGTTAGCCCATCAGTCATTTTTCTTCTTACTTTGCCTGTAACTGGCAAAGATGTTTCCAAAGAGTCAATTTCTAATGTTTCATTTTCATCCATATTCAACTGTGAAATCTTGTCATTATATTTATTTACAAATTCCAGTGCCATGCTGTGAACGTTATCAAATGTTCTTGTCTGCTCCTTTAACTTTGTTGTAGCTGAAGCTACTAAACGCTATGCAGTAAACATATCTAAACCTCTTAGACCAAATAACATTTACAGATAAATACAAAGATCAGATGTCACTGATACGGATAGTGAAAATAATGAACCAGTAACTGGCTTAAAGGCTAGGCCTACTACACGACTACTGCCCCCAGGCTACTCCACCACTACTACAGCATACCATTACTGTACCTGTGCCACCTGCCGTTCCTGTATCCCAGGCTTCTGGTAGTGATAAATATACCAAAAATCTGATATAAGTGAGACAGAGTGAAATTGATAACCCAGTGAGGGTCTGCAAGCCAAGACCTCCACCACCACCACTATGGTGTCCCCAGTCTACTCCACCTGTGCCACAGCGTTCCATTACAACAGCTATGCCACCTGCTGTTCCTATTCCCCATGGACATAGTGAAGATGACTCATTTTCTGGATTTAGTGACCAGGACTCAGACACTTGTAGCTGTGTTGTGCCTAGTGGTAGTAGGTTTCGTGGTGTAACTGGGCGGAGGAGTGCTGTCTCAGCACCACACCCTGCCAAACGACCCCGTGCAATGTTGCATAAAAAATGAGGGAAGATTAGCCTCTACCTCAACAGTACGTGCTTGCCTTGTGCAGGTTAGAAGAGCTTCATCTCCAGGCAAACGTAGTACAGAAGGATTCATGCCCGTCGTAGTGGAGGAGTCCACGCCTCAAGAAGCATGGGTGTACTCCAGTGGAATGATGGTAGCAATTTTGTTCCACAAATACCAACATTTGATGCTACAGATGTAGGTGTTACTGACCTTTTCCCTAAACTGGTGAAGCTATGTCCAAAATGGACTATTTTACAGCAAATTTTGATGAGATGTTAGTGACACACACATAATTCTGGAAAGGAATAGATACGCCTCAAAACTCACTTTAAAGGAGAGAATGTCAGGTTATTCTCCCTTGCAGCGTTGGAAAGATTCAACTGAAGCATAATTGTATGTTTTTCTTGCACTATACATGATGATGAAACATTAAGAAAACATGTCATACAGAATTATTGGAACAAAGACAGTCTTGTTCCATCCTCAGTTCTCGGCAGGTATATGTCACGTGGCAGGATTCTGCTAATTCTCAAGTGTCTGCATTTTGAAAATAGTAATAATGATATTGCAAACTATAGACTGCGGATAGTGAGACACGTGTTCAGTGATTTGATGGGAAAGTACAAAGATGTCTGTGTACCAGGCCAGCAGGTAGTGATTGACGAATAGCCTGTACTCTTGAAGGGCCGTCTGGCCTTCAGGCAGAATATTCTCTCTAAACATCACCGATTTGAACACATTTTCTTTGTTGTGTGCGAGTGTGAAACAGGCATGGTGACAGATATGATACTTTATGCTGGCACAGACGTAGACATTCCCAGTAAAGATCCACTTGGATTTCCAGGCAGTGTGGTAAAGACGTTGATGGCTCCACTACTGAACAAGGGGAACATTATATATGCAGACAATTATTATACCAGTCCCTTGCTGACAAGGTTCCTACTAGAACATAATACTGGATTTTGTGACAGTCAAGTCACGAAGGCAAGAAATGCCTGTGTTTGATCAAACTGTTGCAGCAGGTGAGTGTCAGCTAAGAAAAAGTGACAGAATTTTAGCAGTGAGGTGGAAAAACCCACGTGAAGTGAACATCTTGACGACTGGTCTCACTTGCGACATGGTTGACAGTGGCAAGATTACCATACATCAAAACGAAAATTGTTTACATCAAACTGTGGCTTGAACTATAATGTAAATAAGCGTTTGGTTGACAAATGTGGGATGATGATTGGCGCTGTAGAATGTGTGCGGAAAAGTGTCAAGTGGACAAAGAAAAATGTTTTTTCACTATGTGGATGCAACTGTGCTGAACAGTTTCAACATGTATTTAGTGACAAAAAACCAACAATACGTGTGTTCAGTCTAGCAGTTGTGTCACAGTTGCTTGTCAAGTTTGGATAAGACGTACATGTTGGAACATGAGGAGTTACCTCGATATCAATGCCTCATGCAACGCAATGCCTTCCTGTTGCTAGCAAGAAGTCACCTGCATGTGGGGCTGCTACTGCTGAGAGGCGAGCAATGTCTTGTTGTGTTGTTGCAGCACCCAGACACTCTGCAGCAGTTCGGTCTACAATGAACCAGTGTCTCTGTGTACATCCCAGCTGGATTGCTTGTGGTCTTTTGGTTTTGGTGGTTGAAGTGACTGGCCTGCACGAGAGGCCCCCCCTTAGTGGCACAGTGTATTAAATTGGGATCGAGTACGCCTGCCAGCTGACCTAAGTAGCAGGTACCATTTCCTTCACAAAATTGTCGGATGCCGAGGAGGAGGACAGGAAGGCTGGTACAGAGATTTGCGTTGCTGTTCGCACTCCGAGGCCCCCCCCCCCATGACTTACGGGGAGAGAGGCTTGTTTCCACTCTAAGTAATCGAGAGAGAGGTTGAGGGCTTTTTCTACCATCGATTTCAGTAAGAGGTCATATTCACCTAGTTTTTGGCTACTGTAAGATGGTGAACACCTCAGAAAGTAGGTTAACCTGGGGAGGGACAGACATCTGGTGATGAGGTAGAGTGCATCATGAGCATCAATATCCTCAATCCTCCCATCCATCCTCTTAAGGTCGGCGATTTTCTTATCAAAGACCTCATCGATGGCTTTAAACCCCAGGGGGCTCCTAGGAGTGTGTTGTTTTCAGGTTCAGTTATATGGATATTTGGCAGAACATCCTCTATTCTCTCTATGATGCCCTGGTTGGAACATATTACTTCGCACTTAAAAGGGTTCAGGGTGAGGCCAAAAATTGCACTTTGCTCCTCGATTGTTCTGGTGTCCTCCAGGAGGGAGTCTTGGGAACCAGCTAGGGTACCATCATCCAAGAACCAGATGTTGAAGAACCTTGTAAGTTGATAGAGAGCTTGGTACAAAAGGATTAGGAATAAGGAAGTTGGTTTAGAATTAGAATTCGTCCAATTGGTTAGAAACGTTGAAAGAGAGATAAGGAGGGCAAAAAGAAACTATGAAGTTCACATAGCAGGCCAAGCAAAGAAAAATCCTAAAGTTTTTTTCAGTTTTATCGAACAAAGATTAGGGAAAGGATAGCACCATTAAAATTCTGAGACAGGTCAGACAACGGATAATAACGAAGAGATGAGTAGTATTTTTAATAAATATTTTATCTCTATATTTACTAAAGAGGAACTGAACATTACGCCATCAGCCAAAAAAGTCTATTTGAGTGGGGAAACGGACAGGTTAATTAGTTTAGCAGTTACCAGGGAGGATGTTATTAAACAAATAGTGAAACTCAAGTCAAACAAATTCCCAAGGCCAGACGAAGTAGGAATGCAAAGAGGAGCAGGGCGAGTCATTGTCTACCATATTTATTAAATCATTAGAGACAGGCAGAGTGCCAGAGTCATGGAAGGTTGCTAATGTTGTACCAATTTTTATGAAAGAAGATAGATCACTTGTGTCAAGCTATCGGCCAATTAGCCTAACATCTATTGTGGGAAAGTTACTTGAATCGATAATTGCAAATACAATTCGTCTTCATCTTGAAAAATATAAATTAATAAATGATTCATAACATGGTCGTTCATGTTTAACAAATTTGCTATAATTTTATTCCAGCATAGTTGAGGTAGTTGATAGTGATAAAGTTTATGATGTTGTGTACCTTGACTTTAGCAAAACTTTTGATACAGTGCCACATGAAAGACTGATTAAGAAGATAGAGGCTCATGGTATTGGGGTGCTATATTAAGTTGGATTAGGGCATCGCTATACCAAAGGAAACAGAGAGTTAGTATAAATGGGGTTAATCAGACTGGGAAAAGTGGAGTACCCCAAGACTCTGTCCTGGGACCTCTGTAATTTATAATATATATAAATAATTTAGGTTCAGGTTTGAACAGCAACTTTTGTAACTTTGCCGATGATACAAAACTCGGGAGGGAAATAAACACAGAAAAGACTCTCTATCACTCCAAGACGATCTAAATAGGTTTTTGAAATGGTCCAAAGATTGGCAGATGCAGTTTAATGCCGATAAATGTAAGGTTTTGATACTACGTAATGATGACAGAGTTACAAGATACGAGCTAGATGGTGTTGAGATTGCGAAATCGGTTTGCGAAAGGGATCTGGGAATTATGATTAGTAAATATTTTAAACCCAAAAATCAATGCATAAATGTTCGTAATAATGCTAATAGGACATTGGGATTTATTAATCGAAGCGTTATTAATATGACACCTGATTTTGTTCTTCAGCTATATCTTGCTGAAGATATAGCTGAATGAGGCCTAAATGGTTAGGCCCCATTTAGATTATGCAGTTCAGTTTCGGTCGCCGTACTATAGAATGGATATAAATTCACTAGAACGCATCCAGCGTAGGATGACAAAGTTAATCCCGCTAATTAGCAACTTGTCATATGAGAAAGATTGATAAAGCTTAAATTACTTCAATACTCTTAAATTACATCGTCTAGAAAGGCGAAGAATTATTGGTGACATGATGGAGGTGTACAAGTGGATGAATCTACATAACAAGGGCGATATTAATAGAGTATTAAAAGTATCAACACAAGACACAACACAAAACAATGGGTATAAATTGGATAAGTTTAGATTTAGGAAAGACTTGGGTAAATACTGGTTCGGTAACAGGGTTGTGGATATGTGGAACCAATTACCGCGTAACGTGGTGGAGGTGGGGTCCCTCGATTGTTTCAAACGTGGGTTAGACATGTATATGAGTGGGATTGGGTGTTTATAAATAGGAGCTGCCTCGTATGGGCCAATAGGCTTTCTGCAGTTACCTTTATTCTGGTGTTCTTTTGTAACATAATAGAAGTAGGATCCCTTGATTGTTTCAAGCATAGGTTAGACATACATACGAATGAGATTAGGTGGATATAAATAGGAGCTGCCTCGTATGGGCCAATAGGCCTTCTGCAGTTACCTCCATTCTTATGTTAAGCTCGCTGGACAGGACTTCTGTGACTTGTTTGATGAGTAAGCAGAAAAGGAGAGGAGCAAGGGGGTCACCCTGTTGGACACCTTCTTGCGAGTCAGTTTCATATTCGCCAAAAAGTAGCTTTAGATCCATACTGTAGCATGAATGTACAAAAGAGTAGAGGGAAGGAAAATGACGATGAACAACACTCAGTACAGCACGCCCTCGCACTAAATTGAAGGCATTTTCAAAATCTAGCTTGATCAGGGCCTTTTCTTCTGTGATGTTAGCAATAAAAGCTCGAGCTGTGTGAGCTGCTGCCTCGCACCCTTGAGGAATGCTGAACCCCAGATGTTTTGTCTTTAGCATGTTGGCCGGTGTCTGGTTAACTGTTCTCGCAGCAGCCTTGCGACGAGAGGCTGGAGTGAATGGCCCACAGTTATTGGTCTGTTCCCTCCATCCGTTTTCCTTAGAGCACAGAGAAATGCTCCAAAAAAGATAGGTCTTATGGCCTCTGGTATGTTGCCAGCTAGACATGTGTTGGTGAATCTGGTTAGTTCCATCAAGAGGCTCTGTGCAATATTACCCAGTGCAGGGTTGAGCATTTGTTTGATGTCGTTGTGCTTTTTCCTATGAACACATTTGCTGATCCTCTTAGGAAAGACAAGGCAGCTTTATGAACCACAGGTTCAGCCACCCAGAAAGGTTCTGCTCCGGTAGCCCCCACTTGTAGAATGTCATCCTCACGTGGAGCCCTGGGTGGATGTTTTTCCCTTAGGCTTGAGCTGTTGTATCATCGCTGACAGCAATTGAGTCCTCACTGGTGATGACTCTTGTTGCGCCAATTGTGTTTCTTTCTATTTTCTTGGCGATGTTGCTCTAATTTTCGATGCCTCGAATACACTATTGTTGCTCTTCCTACAGTGGGCGTTTCTCCCACGAGTGGGAAAGTACACCTGGTTGTCTTCCAATTGTGAAAATCATTTATGGCTTTGATGACTGAGGCAGCTATGGTTTTGTCTCTCCTTGCAAGGGTGGCTAGACATATGTTGCCAAACAGTAGGAGGTTGTGCCTTGCTTGGGTCGTTCCTGTAGAGTTGTTAACCTAACTAAGACTAGGGAAAGGATAGGTCCATTAAAAACTGAGACAGGTCAAATAACAGATAGTGATGAAGAGATGAGTAGTATTTTTAATAAATATTTTGTATCTGTATTTACTAAAGAGGAACTTAACAATATGCCTTCAGCCCAACAAGTCTATGTGGGTGGGGACGAGGACAGGTTGACGAGTTTAGCAGTTACCAGGGAGGATGTTCTTAAACAAATAGTAAAACTCAAACCAAACAAATCCCCAGGGCCGGATGAAGTGTTTGCCAGAGTGCTGAAAGAATGCAAAGAGGAGCTTTGTGACCCACTGTCAATCATATTTAATAAATCAATAGAGTCAGGCAGAGTGCCAGAGTTTTGGAAAGTTGCTAATGTGATACCAGTTTTTAAGAAAGGAGATAGATCATGTGAGATTTTTCTCTACGCCTACCTCCCTTAGGAGGTGGACTACAAGTTTAAAGGCTGCTCTTGGCAGTTAAGCATGAGTCCAGTAGAAAAAGGAGAAGCGGGAGCAAACCGCCAGGCTTCCACCAGCAGGGGTGAAAACCTGTCCACAATAGGCCGCTGGTTCCTCCTAGTTAAACATGACGTTAAAACCAATAAAGGGTAACCGACGGGTTCTCACAATCAAATTTTATATTTGATGTGGCGCTATAAATTGGAATTCGAATTCCCAAGAGCACAGCCGTCATATCAAAGATCAAAACAACAATATCAAATATATCAGAACATGGGTGTGGCACAGAATAGTTGAAGGTTGACATCAAAGACCGTTTAACAAAATTAAACAATTTATTAATAACAAGAGACTAGACTACTACATTATCGAGTTTCCATTTACGTAATGTCCATCCAGTGGCACTATAACCAACAGCTAACTAGCAACCCTTGCTGTGTGGCTGCATACTGAACTAACCTGAACACAGGTGTGCCCACTGATGACGCAATATTGCAAATCAAAGGAAATATCACAGACTTAGTTACACCACAGCGAGTGATTTAATTACGTTAATGTCCATCCAGTGGCATTTGCAACACAGCTATTCAACAGCCCCTCGAGAAATGACAGCAGGCTCCATCCTGCTGACACTTCGGGCTGACAACATGAACTAACTGAGCAATGAGGTATCCACTGATGACACAAGCAAGCAATCAATAGTGACACGGCTACAGGTGTCCAGCTACTCTAATCACAAGCTTAAGGTCCTCCCGCCCAACAGGAGCGACCCCCGTAACTAGGTGGGTAGTCTAACAGTGACTCCCCCCTATCACAACTAAAGTGAACAAAGTCAGGCAAGGTGGGATTCTGGGACACAGCTCCACTCATCCCTAAGTTACTTTACCCTCGTCACTAGACGATAACCAAAAAAATTGCCTTAATCATTGATTATGTGAATAATGATGGAAATTGACTGATCACAGCAGTCAGCAACAAAGTACTACTTTAATCACAACAATTGTCTCTCGCTAGACAACAACATGATGGTACTCTACGTTAACACAAGTCATCTTGTCTCTCAACACAAGTAACAATAACTCAAGTCTTATATTACATCACACTTGACTCCTTGCAAGTATTCAGTGAGTAATTCTTAATTAAGGTCAAACGGACTCTAATTACATCCCATTGAGT